>CACRXK020003701.1:0-32074 GCA_902702795.2 Paramuricea clavata | reverse complement strand
CAAATACGAATCATCTGGATTGCAGGCTTTCTGGCATCCTTGTGTAGAAAAGTAGGATAAAAGTAGGACTACAATTTTAGGAAAAGTAGGAATAAAGTAGGAAAATGTGTAGAAAAGTAGGGCAAAAGTAGGAGTTTTTCAGATGCAAATAACAAAAAAATGGACAACATTGGCACGTGTACCTTAGAGATATATAAGGGGTGGACAATTAGACATCTGATGGGGAAGTTGTGTGAATTTTTGGTGCTCAATATTTTTTTGTACTCATTCATCTATGCAGGATTTTTTCTCAAAACTTTTAAATTGCATCAGTATAAAAGCCAAGGCATCTGCCCTGCAGCAACACAATTCAAATGCATTATGCGTGTGAGTGCATGTATTTGGCTGCACCATACACCAATCCACACTGGGCTGTTGAATATTTGGAATCTCTAGATCGTCGGAAATGGCACTTTCGGAGTCTTCATTAATTTATTGATTATGATTCTAGAGATGTAATGGAATTTTATACTCGGAAAATGTACTTCTCTTCTCGAGATCTTATCATCTGGGACACAAACAGGGAATAAAAATTACGAGTCCTATAGATCTAATTACGAGAACTATAACACACCGATTCCCCAAGCTGTCTTAAAAAAGTAGGTTTTTATGAGAAAAAAATAGGAAAAAGTAGGAAAATCAAGCAATTTTTAATAAAAAATAGGAAAAGTAGGAAAGTCGAAGAAAAGTAGGAAAAATTAGGAAAAGTAGGATGGCAAGAAAGTCTGGGATTGGCAGGGCGAATCATCTGGATTGGCAGGGCAATCAAAGATTTTAAATGATAGAATGTAGAGTTATTAACATAGGTTATTAAGTAACTGTCAGGGCTTTCAGAGGGAATTGAATAGAATTTATAGACCTAAATTTTACAGATATTGGTCCAAAAATAAGGGTTTCATCCATGTCCTAACAGGAATTTGTACGGAAAAGTTTTTGTAACCCTTAATTTAACTGGTTTATGTCGGAAAAAATTTTTTCGACCCTTTTTTTTGTCCGGTACCACCTTCACAGAGCAATTCTGGCAGACACACCCCGAATTAAAAGGGGCTAGTTTCGCCTCTGGTTTCGCCCCTGCGGCTTCTGCAAGCTTGCGGAATGCAAACACGAAAATTACGCATGCAGAGCGTTGATTGACTCTTTTCACGTAAAGACCCTCATCAAGGGAGAAAATTTTGTCTTATATGGTAGTATGCTCCTCTCGCCTTAGCCAAGTACTGTATATGTACTGTTACCTTGAAATAAACTGAGTTAGTTTCTTCTTTTTTGCCATGTTACAGGATGTGAACGGAATTCTCAAATCAACTCAACAGCTTTCTGAACACAAGGAGGATCTATTTACACACATGGGTGAAAACGGTAATTACATGTCTTACTATATATTATAGAAATGTTGTGTCTGCAGTCAGTGGAGGAAAGGAAAATATCTATTCCGATCTGTGGTCAACGCGGTATTTTAATTAGCCGTGCCAATGTCTTTTAATTGGTTGTTTGCAAATCCCTACCTGAAAGAATTTCGACGTTTCGAGCGAAGGCCCTTCGTCTGGAGTTACTATAGTCTATAGGCTTTTTGGCAAAGTTTCAGCTAGAAAATTGTCTTAGATGTGTATATATGGGAAACGCCAATAATGCGACACAAATTTTCTTAAAATTTACAGGCCTTAAAATATCGGTCGGTCACGGACATTGTCCGACGTAGTGAGGAAACCACCGGACATTCTGTCCGACCTAAGTGAAACTGAGGTTTATTGTTTGTCCGACCCGAGTGTATTGGTGTCCGACCGAACTGTAGCTTTGTCCGACGTAAATCAAAATGTACCCTAGTCCAGGAGGCCAGGACTAGAGGCAGGCTTGTATGTTAAATGGAAAATCAGAGTACTATTGTATAAAGGGTCAACTGGAAATGTTGTTTTAACGTAGTCGAGCGCGGGGCGGCGAGCGAAATGGTGAAGTGGAAAACGGGCTTAAGTTGTCGAAGTCTTTTTGATACTGCTGTTCTGGCAAGCACGTTAATTTTGGCTTGGAAATAAGTATGAAAGAAGCAAATTATTTAATATCTTTACAACATTTACCGTTTATTCATTTGTGTCATTCAGACTTATTTCCGAGTCAAAACTGAACCGAAGGTCATCGGACATTGTCCGACCCAAACTCAACGTCACCGGACATTTTGTCAGACGGCCCTGGAAAAGATATTTTAAGGCCTGAACTAACTTTGAGCTTTTACAAATAATAAAGTTCTCTTTTCATTCGGACACAGCTGTTCGTTTTTAGGAAAATCGGGTCACATGCAAAAGAATTCATCAAATACTGCTGTAGATGTAGCAAAAAGCTCTTCGTTATTAAAAAAAAAAACGTGGTGTTGATATAGTATGCATTTGCCGTATATATATACGCGTGTCGTTTTGCATGATTTTGATTGCTCGCTTAAGTTATATTTGGTAGCTTGAAAGTCTTGTGGAAGTTCTAAACATCGTGCAGGCACTCTTAACAACCAAATACATATTTTTCACGTCTCTTATTACAACGCTTGCATTTCAAGCTGGGAGTGTGACAGGTAGGATTAAAATTTGCCCCACCCTTCTGCAACTGTACTAAAACAACAATAACTTTCATCATTTGAATAGTTTGAAAATGTTTAGGAATATGTTTAATTAAACTTAATGTTTAAGTTTCCTGTTTAAGAAACAGAAAACATACGAGTCTTCTCATTTCATGGGAATATCCCGAGTCTGCAATCACGGCTTCAATTTTTGAATTGCAGAATAATTAGATGCACTATCTAGTGTATATAAGATATCTATGGTTAAAATAACTAATTTGAATGGTTTGTCTCAGGATTAAAATTGGTTAAAACAACCAAAAATTGGGTTATTTTAACCAATTGTTTGGCTGTTTTGACCAAATAATATTGTTCAAAAGAAAATGCATCTGAGACAACCAGTTCAAATTGATTATTCTAACCAATCTGTTTTTACAATGTGGTATTCACGTACTGTATATGTTATAATTGCCGTCCTCTATATGCGTATATATTGTGGCATCGTGCACACTGTAAGAAATCTCTGAGTATTTTGACTCCAAAACCCAATTTTTGAATCAAAAATATTTGAAAGGCCTTGAATTTGGAAATACAAATACAAGGCCTTGAATTTGTAGTCATTCGGCCTATGAGAAAACTGAAGGCAAGATGGCGGAATCGATGTCCGACATCTATGAAGGTCGTAAACAGTTTAATACCATTCTCCCCAGATAATTCCACTGTATCGCTAATCAAGTTATTATAGTTCATAAAATCATATTAGTCTTAAATCAAAGTCAAGATACGAAACTTCGACACAATCCCAGGGTGCGATAATTCAAGATTTTTAGTCGTACCTGACTGGTATATAGGCCAATAGTTGTTGCCACGTACTTGAGCTGGTACAAACTCAGTACTCAATGTGTACTTAGTCATTGAAATAAGGTTCATAAAGTACAGGTTTCTCAAAATTATGTTCAGACTACGAGGTAGAAAAAGAAGTACACTTTTGCATATACAAACAATCAACTCCAACGTTTCTTAGTGCCATCAGTCCAATTATGTTTGTATACAAACTAAATTACGGTATTGAATACCTCGGGCCTGGAAAGGTCCGCATGTGGTACCAGCAAAAAGTAAGTACGCAGATAGCAAGAGTTCCACGTACCTACTGTACGTGGTACGTGGCTGAAAACAAAGAAGTACCAGACCTAATATTGGCCGTAAGTACGCGAATTATCGCACACTGGACTCCAGTATTTTCACCAGGACATTGTGGTCAAATACTGTATAACCTGGTTAACTCAAATAGCTAGAGCCTTCTTTCCAAAATCTTGGCCATCACAGATGATAATGGACTTATCCAGAGTGTTTTTAGAGTGTAATTAAATGCTCAATACGTTTTCATTTTTTTAAATTTCAACCCCTGGAACTATACTAATTCCCTAGTATTCAAATTCATTATTATTTGTATATATGAAGTTCGTATAATTACAATGTTATGTGGGGCCTAGTTGTTTAATGGAGTGCCAGTTGGTTCGGCAATGAGATGGAGATCTGTCATGCTGGGCAGCTGTACGTACACAGGACGTTTCTTGGAGGGCGTTTTTGATTTAGGTCTTCTTATTGATTCGTCAATGGCTATCACGCATTTCTTCCAGATATCAGTCCTTGATATGTCAGGGACAGAATAAATATGGTACACTGCTTCCTTAATAACAGATAGCCTGGATGAGTCGAGTGGAAGCTTCCCAAGCTTGCCATTGCAATTTCTTCCCAGCAACTCGTCTGCCCGGAACATGATATTGACAAGCTTCACAGAGAAATTTCCAATTGAGGAGGACTTGCGAGATAGGGCGTATAGATCATTGGTTGTTAGGTTATAGATATTGGCTAATATGCTGAAGCTATCTGGAACCACAGCTGTTTCATCGGTCAAACTCAACATGGTTGGTTCACTTGAGGAAGGCAATGGAGGCATCAATGGTGCAATATCGTTACCACAAGGAGGGTGGTTTGGAACACTTAGGGTCGTTGTGGTGTTGGGGATACACGAGGGGTTTGAGTGATCTGAATGGTTGGGAATAGCCGAGGAGTTAGGAATGTTTGAGGGGTGGGAAATACTTGTGGTGGAAGGGAATAACTGGTACGCATTTGGGAATTGTTGAAGGAGTACAAACCTGTTCTCTAATCTGTCTAACTTTTGACCGATGAGTTGCTGCTGCTCGGTGATGTGTGTGAGGCATGCAACGATCGTTGCATGATCCTGGCAGGGGCCTGCTTGTACCTTTACGTTTCTTGGACCAGTTCTTACCCAACCCAGTTGTTTTCTTGCTCGTTTTATTGAAGCTATGGATACTTCAACGCTGAACTGTTCTTGAAGCATTTCTTGAAGATCTATTGAAAATAAAATTAGGTTGCAATTATATTATAGTGATTGGTAGCTGTTCATGGTGGGATAGCTCTGAAACTCTTATATCTTATATCTATGAATGATAGTGCAAGATAACATCTTCTGGAAGAGAAGATTGGAAGAGGAGGGGGCTGGTGATATTTTCTAATGTGCCTTTATGTTGAAGTATGTTTACAGTAAATGTTGATGCAAATTTCCCTCTGACTACTGTAGTAACATTGCTTGCTATTAGTAAAAAATGATTAACAAATGCAAGTGCCTTAAGTCAAATGCACAAAAGAGCCCTCTTCAATTGAAAACAAGGCAGGCCTTAAAATATCGGTCGGTCACGGACATTGTCCGACCTGTTCGTGAAATTGTCCGACGTAGAGAGGAAACCACCGGACATTCTGTCCGACCAAAGTGAAACTGGGGTTTATTGTTTGTCCGACCCAAGTGTATTGGTGTCCGACCGAACTGTAGCTTTGTCCGACGTAAATCAAAATGTACCAGTAGCCCAGGACTAGAGACTTGTATGTTAAATGGAAAATCAGAGTACTATTCATACATGAAAGGTGAACTGGAAATGTTGTTTTAACGTAGTCGAACGCGGGGCGGCGAGCGAGATGGTGAAGAGGAAAACGGGCTTAAGTTAATTTTGGCTTGGAAATAAGTATGAAAGAAACAAAGTATTTAATATCTTTACAATATTTACCGTTTATTCATTTGTGTCATTCAGACTTATTTCCGAGTCAAAACTGAACTGAAGGTCATCGGACATATGTCCGACCCAAACTCAACATCATTGGACATTTTGTCAGACGGCCCTGTAAAAGATATTTTAAGGCCTGCAAGGAAATGCATTTGATTCTTGCCAGAGGACCTATAGTTGCATTAAGTCCTACTGAGCAAGATGCCCCCAAATCTTGATATTTACCCATACCTTGTCATCAATGTAATGACATATATAATATACCGGTACAAGAACTTGTGGTTTACAGAGGGTTTGACAACTGTACTCTGTAGCTCAGTTGGTTAGAGCACCACACCGGAATTGCATGGTTAGTGGTTTGACAGCCTAGTCCCTAGGCTTCTTAGTATGCCTATTTCCTAGTCTGGTGGTTCGATTCCTGCCAGAGGACCTAGGCTATAGTTACATTTTTCACAGCAGCTCTTGGTTAGGTCTAGAATTTATATAATATTTCGCTGGAAATTTCCATCTGCAAAAACTCCTTCAACTGTTAGTCCTATTGAGCAAATTGCCCAACAATATTAATATTCGGTTTGGGTTACTTAGATTTGGCTTGCTTTCATGCGAAAATGTTTTGCAAGGACCATTTAATACATCATCATAATAATAACATGTTTTAATGTTTGATAAATGGAAGTGAAACAGGCACAAGCCCATGTTTCTCTCAAGCCCAGGAATGTCAAACCAGTAGAGTTGGGAGGTCCCCCCATCTAGACCCTTTCCCAACGGTGCGGTCAAACATAGTCAAATGCCCATATCTGTCGTTTCCCATATAATTTTATGTGAAGAGAACCAGCTAGACTTCGCAATTTATATAGTTTTGCAATGCCGTTTCTTTTTATGCTCGCTATTGTAAGTTCAATTTTCTTTTTATCTATAAAATATCATAAAGACACATAACTTAAATTGAGACAAGTTCGGCAAAAGAACAAGCAATTACAGCCATTTGATGTCCCTGGTCGAGTTCCAAACTTTATATAATGGCATTTTATGTACAAACTATTCATGCTGTATAGTGTGTTTTTATACACATGAAAACAAATCATGTTCATCTACGCCAAGCACTTAGCGCGACCACTGGCCAATTTTGCGCAAGTGATCAGTCAAATGAAAGGGGTCAAATGCCCGACGGTGTGGGAATGTTTTCACATCAAATTTGCACCTATGCAGGATTATCATTAACCTCTGGTCAAATTCGTACATCATTCATTTGACTGTTTTACAACATATAGACAATTTTTAAACCACACCATTTACTGGAAATATGGCTATTTTCAAGATGTTTTTATATCACACTAAATCCATTTCAAAACACAAACAATGCATAAAGGAAACTAACAAATGCAAAATAATGAACAGATAAAAAGAAAAATTTTGGCAGCATGTAGGAAATCATTTTTCACAAAGTGGTAGCACTGTGTTGTCGCAAAATTGCGATAATTTATACTGTGATAAATAATGATATCGAAATTGTAGATATGAAAATCAAATCGACTTTGTTCTTTGCCAAAGACATTACCTCTTGCATTCAGTTTGTCATCTTTTTCGATTTCCTTGTTTATGAAGTCCAACTGCTCTTGTTTAAGTTTGGATCGCTTTCCCGACTGTTTTTCTCCTGCCGTATTGAGACGGGTTTTCGTACCGTCACTCGACACACGAAGAAATCTAGATACCGTTTGCCGAGTTGTGGATATGCCTTCTTCGCTAAGCTTTTGTACAATTTCACCAACCTTAGCCTGTTCGGAGCGTAGCAAGAGTATTCTGTCTTGAGCATAACGAGAGAGTCGTCCCATATTTATGTAAAAACAGTGTCGTTTGAGAAAGAATTGACAATCGATAAAACGATATATAATCCAAGGAGGGGCAAAGAACAAAGAAAGACTTCAAGCGAACTCGATACTCGAACCACGTGACTCGAACATCGTGACACGACATTGCAGCCTCACATTCTTTCCGCCTTACGTTTTTCGGGAGGGAAAGTAAAATCTGCCATACATTGAAATACAAGACATATAAAGTATAATAAAGGTCATTGCTTTTGGGTTATTTCAAAAATATCATTAAAATATCACTAAGATATGGGCCAGGTGAATCATTTCTGATTTAGCATGGAAAAATTATTTTGATAAGTCGGGCAAAATGAAAACTTTCTGTACCCCTGATTTTTCCCCTCTCGTACGATTGTCCAAATCTGTTTTTCATCTCACTATCTACAGATATTTGCCAAAAATGAGCTCAGAATTGAAATCTTCATGCTCAAATTAGTCTGCACCGAAAATATTCACTATATTTACAATAATTATATTAACAAATAATTAGACAAAGATACACTAATTTTAAAACAACAACAAAAGAACCCAAATGGGAAAAGTGCGAATGGGACTCCAAGTTCCATGCGGGGCACTTCCCATAAAAAAAGTAAGTTTATGTCGCTCCTTGTCCCGTGGCGCTAATAAAAAGATTTCATGCGAGTCACTATATGAAAGGTTACGGCATGCATACCTAATTTTAGTGTGCAGTGATAACCAATTTGTGCAGTGATAAAAGTAAAATGTGCAGTGATAAAATGTAAAATGTGCAGTGATAAAATTTGCTTTGATAAGTTGTTAATTAACACAAGAGAATGATTTAATTGAAATTGAAATGACGACTGCCAAATTATCGAATTAAATAATAGTATATGTTTTTTGTACGAAAATCATGAGATTCAGGCAATTTTTAGTTAATATCTGGCTTTTGGTATGTCCTGAAAAAATTTTTGACCCTTAAAATGGTACACTGACCAAAATTTTTTTGGCGAGGTCGCCAAAATTTTCCGAATATTCGATTAATGTGCAGTGATACAAAATTCTTAAAATTAGGTATGACGGCATGACCGCATGAACGCTCATATCCCATACCCCTTTGCGCACCTATATTGTGACGCACTACTTCATGTAAACCTTTCATATAGTAACTCGCATGAAATATTTTTATTAGCGCCTGGGGATGAGCGAGGCAGTTTATGTCCTATGGCATTCTCTTACCCAGAGCCCTTCTTACGCGCGTTCGACCGAGCGTGACGAGGGGCTCTGGCCAAATCCATAACCGGATACCATAAAAACATGGTAAGAGAACAATATCCGGTATTAGAACTATGGCCAATCAGATGCCAGTTTGATATGGATTTGGCCAGAGCCCCTCGTCGCGCAATAAGCGCAGAAGCCCTGGGTATGAGGTTGACGCGCGTAAGAAGGGCTCTGGGTACGAGAATGGTCCTATGGCAGGAGTATTGGAGCAATTGCGCATGAGGGTCCATGTATATTGTTTTTAAAACTTATTTTATAATATAAGGAAAACTTACATGAAATTTGAAATAAACAAAACTAAAAGTATAAAGTTACTTTCGTTTGTATGTATTCAATGAGTCCGAACCACTGAGCTATACTTAATATATCTGGAGATCGTGCTCCAATACCTCGTCAGTCAAAAATGTGTGGCCAAAAACATGGCGGATTTTGGCCAAATTTACGTCATTTTGACGTCACAATCGACCTAAATTTATGGTGAACACCACTGACCTAAAATACAAACGTGAAGAAAAAAGTTATTCACACCCCCCTTTCAATTTGCTTAAAACAGAAGGAGTAAAATAGTAAATTCAAAATTTCGGTCGGAAATTTCTATATTGAAACGAGACATTTGCAACCATGCCAACTTTTTGTTCAATTCCTGGTTGCCAAGAATCTACTGAAAGAAAGGACCTGTCCTCACATGCGTAAGGCTCGTATAATCTCTTTTTTTTTGTAATAATTTAACGCATGCTGTATTGCTGTATTGAATGCGTAAATTTATGAATTCATGAAATTTATTGGCAAGCAACATACAATACAATTTATGTTAGTGTACTACAGTGCAAAAGCAGAACAAAATTTTAAAATGTTGACAAGCTTGTGGAGCTGTTGTCGAGCAAGTATTTATTTCATGCAAGTTGATGGATGTGATGCAGTGATGAAATCCTATCGATATCCTAACAGATAATGCTATGTTAAAAAATTTCAAATGAGAATTTTAACAATGTGATAGTGTCTTTATTACGTGGACTAAACCATGTGTTGTCTAGTGTGGCATTGTTTATATTGTAAGTTATAGGTATCGTATTGAACAGTGTATTAACTAGACACTAAAAACAATTGTTCATTTACTTCAAAGCTTTCCAGATGAGAAGAGATTCCCTGAATTGCACAGCATATGGGTGAAGAATATAAGCAAACTTATGGCAGTGAAGTTTGTTCCTATGAAAAATAGTCGTTTGTGTTCAAAGCATTTTAGTGCTGATATCTTTGAGGAGGATTACAGCCAGAGACCAGTGTTAAAGCCATATGCTGTACCAACAATCTTTAATGATTGCTTTGGTCAGCTTGGTTGTGATCTTTACAGTTTATTATCAGTACAATTAATGGTCATACTGTACATGATGGGTAATTAACCCATTAAGCGCCAGTGCTCTCCCCTTGACGAGTAAAATTGTCTGGCGTTAGACAGAGTAAAATACTAAAATAGGGTGCTTCGCCACTCAATGGGTTAAATTTATTCCTTAATTTTTCTGCTAACAACTTTAAGTTATTGGTACACATTTTGGTCTGTTTAGCTAAGCCAAGATTGCTACATTTACATTTATTTTGACCATTTGTGTTAGTGTACAAATTAGGCTAGCATAATTACTGTAGGTGATGACCATCAAGTAGGGATTGACATGCATAGAATTGGTTGAGCAGTTTATTTAATTAAATTGGTGTTGTATGTGTTCAAAAATAAAGAATAAATTTTGTTGTGATTTGAAATTGAATATATTATTTATTCTTATTACTAAATGTAATTATATAATTATCTTGGAAAATCTTTTTTTGAATAAAATATTTTTTTTTAATAATTCTTCACTGTTGTTCCAATTGAAGTGTTCCTCAAATATTGATTCAATACATTACCTCGGGCCAACCAATTCATTTGATTAAGTTCCTCAAGATATTCATACACTTCCTAGTATAATTGTAAACTTCCTGTTAAATGGTTTGAATGCACCAATCACCTTTGTTGTTTGTGCAACTAACCAATCATCAATAGAAAGGAAGTGACCAGAAATTATTAAATACTTGGAATTGGCTCTTTCACAGGAAGTGTATGAATATCTGGAGCAACTTGATGGAATGAGATGCTTGTGTGATGTTACTCTGAGTGTATATCCACACCGGGCAGGCTTGAAAAATATGCCTGGCCACAGTGGGATTTCAAGCTTGCCCGGTGTGGATATGCACTCAGAGTAATATCACACAAGCATCATATTCACAAATATCATGGTTGTTAGATTACACTGATATCGAAGGAACTAGACTCAGTTCCGAAATATCGCATACTCGAACTGCCCCGACTGTATAGCTCAGTTGGCAGAGCATATTTGGGCCAGTATTCCAAAGGTTGTAGGTTCAAATCCCACTGTGGCCAGGCATATTTTTCAAGCCTGCCCAGTGTGGATATCCACTCAGAGTATGTAACATCACACAAGCATCTTATTCACCTGAGTACATGTATTACACCAACACAGCAAATATCTTGATGGAATGAATTGGTCAGCCCGAGGTAAAGTATTGAATCAATATTTGAGGAACACTTAAAAATAAGGTATGAATCGCATAAAATGCAGATATCAAAATCAAACATTGTAACTCGAGCATAAAAATGTGCATATTTGTTTTAAAAGGCGATTGTTCCTTGAATGTTCAATGAAATAGTGCCATTGCCTTTTACAAGGAAGACCATTATAAAGAAATACACTTGACTTTCTTCATTGCCATAGTACAGATATCCCATATTTTCTTGATAAATTCATACCTGAAAGCGGAATACATACAGGTGTAAAAAACTTTAATGGTGATATAAGTGCTTTATATTCCCAAGAGTTGCTTTTCCCCACAATTTACTAATAGAATAAACTGGTATTAAAATCTCTAAAAAAACCTTTGTCACTCAGGGAAACTTATAGCAGTACGGTTTTCAACAAGCTATATTTGCTTAATTTTACTTGCTGGGGATTGTTATAATACTCGTGTTTTAAAGAATAATCTTGATAGTTCAGTTGCAACCAATGGTTGCAACACAAATTCACAATACAACAAGAATTGATAAATCATTTCAATGACTTACATGCTTTGTTCTTGTGGCCGTCAAGCTCCATTCATGTCTTTTTTTATTAATGGCTTTCGGTCTTTATTGATTTATACGCGCAGTTAGAATAATACTGTATTTTCAAAAGGACGAAAATCAAAAATATACTCTCTGTCGATCAACTAATATAAACATACAAAATCACTGTAAAATCATAGATTATATATGATCTATAATCTATGGTAAAATCCAGGGGGGGTTGAACTTTGTCGCCCACGGACATTCGAGCCACGGGTCAGTGGAAACCCCCATGAAAATAGGTCGATTGTGACGTCAAATCCGCCATGTTTTTGGCCACACACTTTCGTCGAGAGCACGATCTCCAGATATATAAGTATAGCTCAGTGGTCTCTACTCTGTGGTGCTGTGAACTTTTTCAAGATGGCGCCCGATACGAGACAGCTTTCCTACAATCCAGCGGTCATTAATGCCCGTTCGCAGGCTAGAGCCATCCAGTGAGCTCGATATGTAACTGGAGTAAGAACCAGAACTTTTTTTTTGGCTGCGTGGTTAACCACTGGTGGTTAACACAAAACTGCGAGGAGTATCCGCACACTCAGTTATTTAAAGAATAATACTATAATACTAAAGTTTTATGAACTGTTAACATGTTTAGCGATATTGTCCGTTACAAAAAAAACAAAACTGGAATTGGCTGAGAAAAATGGTGTTAAATTAAAGCTGTTTAAGCTATCGGACGTCAATTTCTTTCAACTTTGCTTCACGTTTGTCGTAGGCCTACTAGGCCGAATGACTGAAGTTCGCGCTCCATATAAATATATAGAGGTCACTGGTTGGTGCTCGATACGAGCCTGCTTCATTATAATCCAGCAGTCATTCGCCGTAGAACCAGTCCCTCCAAGGCGAGCGCGGCATATATTTTCCGCCATTTTTTAAAACCAAATTTTATATATTGATTTCAAAATAAAATATTTCGACGAAAAATTCGTTGTTTTGGAAACAATTTACAAGGTAAGCTGGTTATATTGATTGTGAGGAAAGCTCGTTCTATAACTGACATAATTTTTATTATATATTGATCATCAAAATAGGCATTAACATTAATAATTCATATTTCATAAATCAAAATTTTAATTATTTCAGTTAATACCTGTGTAGACAAAACAATTTGAGATATTTTATGACATTTTGTTACCTTTAGAACTCTGTAAATCTCCTTCTAAAGTGCAGGAAATGGCATTCCAGAGACTCTAATTTTAATTTTTGTTCCTGGGGGGGGGGGGCATGCCCTTGGACCCCTAAAATGTCCCCCGCCTTCGCGGGCACTAAGTGTGCCCCCCACTTTTAGAGTCACTCCAACGCCTCTGGACGATTTTACTCATCAGGCAGAGTGCTACTCCTCAATGGTTTAAATAATAACGTGTATGCATTTGTGATTATGGTAATTAGTGCAACATAGTGTAATATAGAGTGGATCAATATCGCGAATACCGATATACCGCCATCAGAATACCGGTAAATCCCAGTATACCGGTATTTTTAAGCCAAACTGAACTGCTGACCGTCGAGAAAAATCAAGTTTTGACAAAATATTAATGTGGCACATAAGTACTGTTATTAGTGCAAATGTCACAAGATTTGCATTATCAAGCTATGTTAACGGCGCTAAGCGGCAATTATTAGTAGACTGTCGATTGGGTGTCGAAGTGTTGAATCATTCTGTACTACAAGGTGATGTAAATCTAATTAATTTTGCTTTCTAAATGTGATTGTAAGCAAGTTTGACTGGAAACAGCGTTTCAATTCGGTATTAGGCAGCAAAATACCGAAATGTCGGTATATCGGTATTTTTAAATTGTCAATATCGCCAATACTGGTATCTAAACAAATACCTGTATACCGGATATATCCGGTATATCGATCCACTCTAGTGTAATATGGGCGATTACATGTTATGTACCGATCAATTCGAAGGGCATTTGAACGCTTAATTTCTTGTTACAGTGGGGCATTTGAAGACATTTTTTGCACAGAGGATGAAGAATTTGATCAGTCAAATTTCAAAAAGTTCAAATTCCCGGGGTCGGCCCGGGGGGGGAGCAGGTTGAAGTTTCAAATTGATCGATACATTACGGCTAGATTTCGGGAGGTGGAAAAATTTTAGGGATGGTGAAACGGTCTGGATTGGGAGTTATGATTTGCCCCACTAAAACTTGTCTACATATTTTTTGCTACGATTTTTGTCTGATGGAGGTGAACGAGTAGATGAATTATGAATGTTTAGATGAGGATTTATGTACTCAGAATATTTATAGCTTATTTAACCATTCACTTGCATCAGATGACAAAAATTTCACTAGAAATTGCTGCAAAAATAGTTTAGTGTAAACTAGTCTTGATATACATGTACAATCAGAATTTTGGGCATTTTACTTAATAGCTAGAACTAAAGGTCGAACAACCTCAGGAACGTACCCAGGGCTAGCTAGCCTACATTGCAGCCTTCAATTTGCGGCTAGCCCCGGGTACGTCCGGTACGTCAAGTCGAAGGTACTGTCTAAGGGAAGAATTCAGGGTCTGAAATGTATATTTTTCCCAGTATCCAACTGGGATACCAGAATTCAAAGTTTAGCATCCCCCTGAGAATCCAGTATCTCCTATAAATCTGGATACTGGTTACAGGTACCATAAGCATTACCAGGCCTTCAAATTAGTGATCCAAATTTTACATTTTGTCCAATCGATCCTAGTCAAATCTCCAATCTCAAAAATTGTTTATTTAACACATTTTTTGTTAATGAAACAACAAGAAAGCAAATAATAACCTGTACCAACCTAAACCATAATTTACTGATCAATTATTCAATTAAAGCAATATACGGTAGATATATAAAAACTGGTAGATATATAAAAATACATCACGCTAATTAATTTTCAAAACAAAATATGAAAATTTTTACTTTGTCCATTGTCTGAGAAAAATTGAAAAAATGTTTGGCTTGCATGGCCAGACATTTGTCCTTCCAAGTAAAATAATTATTTTCAGACCTGATTATACCGTGTCCCATCCAAATAAGTTTCCATATATAACTCCAGGCCACAGAGTAGATACTACTGTGTCCAGGCTCTCTGGCAGAAATTGAACCTGTGGCGCTACGATTCCTGTTGTATGATAGGTCAGTCTGTTTATATGCGATGTATTAACATGAGTGTATATTTGTATTCCAATGTATTTGTATATTTGTAGATAAGCTTGGAAATAATGGAATGAAAAAATCACCCAAGTTGGGGCTAGATTTAGCCGTCAGCCTGGTATGTTTATAATTCACATATTTCAAAAGATTTCTATTCCATTTTTATTATCATTTCCTTTAAATTCCAATCAGCACTATCATTAATAGCATCAATTAAATGCAAAGTAATATGTGCCTTTTTACTCTGACTTGTGGTGATAATTTTGTCTGGTTTAATGCTGTCAGTGTGATCTATTACCTAGGAAGAAACAGTTTATAACTGATAGAGCTATCCAGTATAAATAAAGTTACTTTAGTTGAGGTTTCCTCCTGTAGTAACACTGGATCAATAAGAGATAATCCTTACTGGATCTCTAGGGAAAACAGTTTAGAACTGATAGAGCTATCCAGTATAAATAAAGTTAGTTTAGTTTAGGTTTCCTCCTGTAGTAACACTGGATCAATAAGAGATGATCCTTGCTGGACCTCTGGGAAGAACAGTTTAAAACTGATAGAGCTAACCAGTATAAATAAAGATAGTTTAGTTTAGGTTTCCTCCTGTAGCAACACAGGATCAATAAGGGATGATTCTTACTGGACCTCTAGGAAGAACAGCTTAGAATTGATAGAGCTATCCAGTATAAATAAAGTTACAGTAGTTTAGTTTAGATTTCTCCTGCTGTGGTAACACTGGATCAACAAGAGATGATTCTTACTGGACCTCTAGGGAGAACAGTTTAGAACTGATAGAGCTATCCAGTATAAATAACAGCGTCGGCGGAACAGATTTCATTCTGGGGGAGCTAATTTTTTTTTCGTGGCCTCCCCCCCCCCATCGCCAAAACAAAATTCGGTCAGTGTACCATTTTAGGAGTACAAAAATGTTTCCGGACATATACAAGGAAAGGGTAAAAAAAAATTTTCCAGACATATAACAAAATTTTTTTCCGGAAATACACAATTTTTACACAAAATATTCCAAATTTTTCCCGTTATACCGAAATTTTCAAAAAATAACTTAAATTTTTCCTTAATTATCAAAATGTTCCCAGAAAAAACTAAATTTTCTTGGGGGGCTAAGCCCCCCCCCCCACTTTTACTTCTGGGGGATGGGGGGGGGGCTTTAGCCCCCCTAGTACCCCCGGTTCCGCCGCCCCTGATAAATAAAGATAGTTTAGTTTAGGTTTCCTCCTGTAGTAACACAGGATCAATAAAAGGTGATTCTTACTGGACCTCTAGGGAGAACAGTTTACAACTGATAGAGCTGTAATAAAGATAGTTACGTATTTTGTTTTTGCTCTTTTAGCACACGTTCTTATACTGGATATATCGCAACCATTCAATCATGATGCTCTGGTGAATGTTTATCAAAGTCTGACAGATTTCTTCTCTCTGGTAACTCACATCAGTGGACAATTACGAGTTCCCTTGTTTGGTCTTACCACCATCGGACAGGATGTAGAGCCAGAGGTAATTGCCAAATTGGGAATTTGAAGAACTATCTTATTTGCAAGGAAACCGTATACATCATAATGAATACGAACAATGGATGATCCCTGCTGTAGACGAAATTTTGATCTAGACAAGAAAAACGAAATCCCCCGTACCAAAAATCATGGCGTGACATGAGCGATATTCGGGCCATAAAATTGAGCGAGACATGAGCAATAACAAGACGCTCTCTCGAGCGTTAAGTTGCTGGGACTTTTTAAATAGGCGCTTGCGTGAATGTGTGATTTGCAACGAGCGGTAAGAGTATATTCAACGATTTGTGGGCTTGATTTTTAATAATGTATATACAGCAAATTTAACTAAAGTCGTCCTTTCAATGAAGTGGAAACTCACAATCAGGGCCGTCGCACAAGAGTTCATCATATCCCTGAACTAAACAATTCCTGTCGTAAAAGAGATCTGCTGAAGAATTCTTGTTAATACCCACGAAGAGAGACCCTGGAAGAATTTCAATTTTTACATTTGACCCCTGAGAAAATCTCATTCAAAATATCCATTACCCCTAAAGAATTCCACACAGGTTAAAAATTTATCACCTTATTCCAGCAGAATTTCAAGCTGGAGTAGTCCAATTTGTGCTGGCACTGTGGCACAAGTGTTCATATACTTGGGTCTTGGCCTATATAATAACCCCTATTCATATTTGAGGATAAATTACAGATTTGTGTATTTTTATTTTAACTTGTTTGTTGTAACAAATTTTACAACACAAAAATTGTTTATCAGTTAAGGACTAAGGAGTCGTTTGTGAATTAACCCATGAGTGACAGCACTCTCTCCCTGATGAGTATTTAGGGAGCATTCATTTTTTAGCGGGGGGGGTGGGCCGGAGGATTTGGGGGGTGGGTCAGCCAATTTTGACATGCTTCAAAGGGGTGGGTCTTTTTATAGTTTTGTTATAAATGGAGGGGGTCATAAAAATAATCAGTGAAAAAATCACCAATATGATTTTATTGAATTTGGAAATATTTGGATCAAGAATGGTAAAAAGGTCTAGAATCTATCAACTATCTCGTCATCTATAACAATGAAGCAAAATTCATTTGAAATAGGAAAACATTTCCATGACGTTTGTCAATTGACCTCGTTTTTATCCGTTTTTGTGTGAAAACATCAATGAAAGAAAACGCAGGACCGTAGCATGATTTCAAGGTCTGCATGACTTCAAAATCATGCAGAACTTGATCAATTTTAAGCTTTATTAATTTTAAGCGGCTACATTATCCATGACAAACTGCAAAGAATGAAGATAGTACCCACAGTTTCCTGCAACTTATCCTAGTTATCCAACATATAGTAAATTAAATATGCCTTCGCCCATTTAGTACTACCAAATTGTCAATTTTGACATACTAAAACACTGTTTTCTGACCATCAGAATTCTGTCAAATTTTCCCCCAAAGGCCAGGAAATGGCATTTCAGAGACTCTAGATTTAAAAATTTCTTCGGGCCTTCGGCCCTCGCTTTCAGCCCCCCCCCCATTAAAAAAGCTTCCTACGGCCCTAAAACGCTATGGAAACGACACCGTGTGGATTAATAGTTAGGATGAGGGGTCAAAAAATTTTCAGTAAAAAAAATAGGGGGTCATAATTTTTTATCAACTTTTGTCTTGGGGGTTGCATGTTTTCGCATGGAATTAGACATCAGTTCCTCCGGCCCACCCCCCCCCAGCTAAAAAATGAATGCTCCCTAAAATCCTTGGCATTAGACACAGTAAAATAATAAAGTAGGTCACATTTGGGTGCATTGCCACTTAAAGGGTTATATGATATGGAAAATCGCATATATTGGTGCGGAATTTAGCTTTTTGCACCTAGCTGATGCATGTGATAGACAGTGGTTATATTTCACCCCAGGGCCGTAGCAACCGGGGGGGGGGGGCTGTTTGAAATTGTAGTTTCAACATTCTAAAATGCTGTTTTCTGACCATCGGAATTCCGTCAAATCTTTCCCAAAATTCAGGAAATGGCATTTCAGAGACTCAAAAAGAGCTTCCCACAGCACTGCACCCCCTGAACTATTGGCATTAAAATTTTACATAACTTTATATTTGCAGTCAGTGGTGTAGAACTGAATCGCTAACAAAGAGTGCCCTCAAAAGGGGGGGCAGGACGTAGGGTAACAAAGCATTGAGGGTGCAATATGGTAAATATGGATAGTTCCAGTATTTACTTTTGGTTCTAGCAATTCTTCAATTGGTGATTTTTAACGAAAGGGCTTAACATCAAATAATACATTCCGAAATACAATGTTGGAGCCACATAAATATCATCAAATGGTTAGATCATAGTAATCAAGTACAGATTACTGATTGTGAGGTTAACCTCCCCAAATTGACATGAAATTTTTAACAAGGGGACCCCTGTTTTCAATCTATTAAATAAGCAAATGAGTTGCAAGTAAACATCTTTTATGTGAATACATAATGCAGTTTACAACATGAACATGGATTGGGAGTTTTTAAGCTAATAGTTCAGTCCTATAAACCAGAATAATAATTGGACCTTATGTAATGTAAACATAATTTAGCCAATGGCTGCAAGGTTTATCAATTAAAAACATCCATCTATCTAAGAAATACCAATCCCAAGACTGTGTGTCACGTACCTCGTGTGTCACTTCAAAACAGCCAACATTTGAGCCTTCTTGAAAATAGAGCTAGGGCAAATATATGAGAGCAATAGGGCAAATATATGAGAGCTCCAATACATGTAAAACCAATAAGATTTTTATGCAGACTATTGGAGCAAGCAGGAAAATAAGCCATAAGCGTATATATAGATGTAAAACTTCACAAAACAAAAATATAAACGTTCAGTAACACAGTTAATAAGAATCCACCTCGGAATCTACTCCACTCCTCGATAATGAAACGTCGACATAATTCTGTATATTCTTGATGGATTTCTTTCAAAAAGCCTCCAGAAGAAAAAGCGTGATTGAAAGAACAATTTGACGTTCACTTTATGCACTTACGAAGACTTTAAGACCATTAAAATAGCGAAAATTTATGCACGCAGTGCTTCGTATATAGATCAGTGGGAAATTTCCATTTTGCGACCATCCATGGAGGAGAACAACAATTTCACCCGAAACCTATAGTTGCTGGCACAGTGCCCCAGCAACTAATGAGCGTGACGATACCCAGCGATACACGGCGTGTCTCAAACGTGACATTTTCGAGCGAGACATTGGGCGATAATATTAAATTAGCGTGACGATACCCAGCGATACACGGCGTGTCTCAAACGTGACATTTTCGAGCGAGGCATTGAGCGATAATATTAAATTAGCGTGACGATACCCAGCGATACACGGCGTGTCTCAAACGTGACATTTTCGAGCGAGACATTGGGCGATAATATTAAATTAGCGTGACCATACACAGCGATACACGGCGTGTTTCAAACGTGACATTTTCGAGCGAGACATTGGGCGATAATATTAAATTAGCGTGACCATACACAGCGATACACGGCGTGTCTCAAACGTGACATTTTCGAGCGAGACATTGGGCGATAATATTAAATTAGCGTGACCATACACAGCGATACACGGCGTGTCTCAAACGTGACATTTTCGAGCGAGACATTGGGCGATAATATTAAATTAGCGTGACCATACACAGCGATACACGGCATGTCTCAAACGTGACATTTTTGAGCGAGACATTGGGCGATAATATTAAATTAGCGTGACCATACACAGCGATACACGGCGTGTCTCAAACGTGACATTTTCGAGCGAGACATTGGGCGATAATATTAAATTAGCGTGACCATACACAGCGATACACGGCATGTCTCAAACGTGACATTTTCGAGCGAGACATTGGGCGATAATATTAAATTAGCGTGACGATACCCAGCGATACACGGCGTGTCTCAAACGTGACATTTTCGAGCGAGACATTGGGCGATAATATTAAATTAGCGTGACCATACACAGCGATACACGGCATGCCTCAAATGTGACATTTTCAACCAAATTTCACCGGTACTGGGCCATACATTTATCAGGCCATAATTTTGTCTGGCCTGATTTTGGCTGTAGGCCGGCTCCACACTTAGACCGGAAAATAAGAAACGCAACGCGTGCATTTACGCAGACTGCAGACAAGTAAAATAACACATATCAATACACACATACCAAGATAGCACGCAATTGACGCAATGCTATTAAATCATGTCAAAAATATAAAGCGTTTTTGAAAATTTAGTAAATTAAAAATCATTGGTCAACAATAGTTTACATTTCAAACGTTTTGATAAAATGCATTTGTAAAGTTACCGTAATATAGCTTGTAAATAGTCTTGATTATATATTATGTTTTGTAATTGTGTTATTTAGAGACACAATTTGTTGGTTTTTTTGCTTATTTCATTTAGTTAATATCATGAAATAGTAGACAGTGGTCAACTAGAAAGCTAGTCTCCTTTGACCACTGTGCAATTCATCTGTGTGAAAAGTGGCAGTAATTTCAACGATAATCACACACAAACAAATCGTAAGATTTTCACGGTTCCCAAATATTCCCTCCAGCCTACCTAAGTTGGGGGAACAGGGACACTCACCCACATGTCTACAATTACAAATGAGAAATTGATAATCAGATGATCAAACTGATTATCAATTTCATTTGTAATACAAAATGACTGAAAAACGGCAAACTTCGCAAGGCTATATTATCCGCATTTTACAACATTTCGCAACGAAACTTCGGAATATTACTAATTTTGTGATGCTCTTTCAAACTGTGATGAAATTTTTGTCCAGACTTGTCTAGATCAAAATTTCACTCAAAAGGGGAAAGGTCTATTAAGATGAACCATTATATAATTATACTAATTAATAGATATAAAGTCACTCCACGTGACATATTATGGCTGACATGATTTGCCACATGGTTTATGAATTATTAATGAGTATTGTAATGAGATTTCATAACCTGGAACATTTATAACTGATCTACTCCTTCACATCCTGCAAAAGGAGAAAATCGCAACTGAAATTGCAGCAAAAATCGCCCGTGTAAATGGTCTTTAAAAAAGCTGCGGGCACGCGGGCATTACCCGCGAGGAAGGTTTACCATAGGCGAGGTCAGTGAGGAAGGTTTAGTGGTCAACAGTCCTAACAACTTCCGTTGATATCGACAGGAAGGTTGGGTTGCCCACTATGGACAAGTGGTTAACAATGTTGTTGCAAGTTTTGTTGACAACTTGTTCATAGTGGGCAGCACAACCTTGGTCACGCCTGTCAACATCAACCTGGAACAAGTTGAACAAATTGTTGATTTTCTCAATTTTTACGTGTGTACAGTGTACCGCTGTGCTTTTTATTACAAATTCAGAAACTATCACATTTTAAAGATTATCTTGAGTCCAGGACTTTATTTTTTTATATTTTATATTCATTTTGTCCAAAGTATAAATCTATTACGGCAAATTATATATTAGAATCATGTACTGCATTTAACGACACGTCTGTTTCGAATTTTATGCTTTCAGAATCAGTTAAGTAAGGTATCATATTGCTGATTATGCTGAAAAAAATAGAAATGGTGGCCGTGTAAACACGAAATGATAGCTTATACTTGTAAATATTGAAATATTTTGGTTGTTTCGGTAGTTTTTATTGACAATTTTCAGCATAATCAGCACTGTGATACCTTACTTCTCATCATCCCCTGCAGGCATGAACTAAAAGCTGTAATTGCCTATTTGATGAAGTCATATTTTAGTATTTATTCAATTTATTTTGAGGAAGGTTTTGAAAACTTTAAATTTTACCCGGAGGAAATTTGAAAAGGTTTTGCAACTCTGTCCGAATGAACCTGGGGTGGGTGGGTGGGTGGGTGGGTGGGCGAGCGAGCGAGGCATTGTATAGCTGTAGGTGAGCGAGGCATTGTATAGTTGTATTATTAAATAATACAACTATACAATGCTTCGCCCGCGCAGGCAGGCAACCATAACATTGGGCTGCCTAAGTTGTATATAGCTTAATGGTATCACATCGTTTTTCTGCATTTATAGACAATTTTCCCGCTTCAACCAATCAAAGGAAGCTTCGCTCGTCTTCATTCACTTGTGACAGAATTCAAGAGATCCGCCATGGACAATCCCATGTCCGCTTTGTGCCAGGTAGGTACCTACATGCTGTGATTTTGTCGCGATCTTTTTTCATCTCGTTTGACAGAATGTACAGCTGAAGGTTTTTAGTAAATGGGAATTGTAAGTGGAGGATTATGTACAAATTTAGATCGAAGCAGGAACAGTTGCGAATCAAAGGCCGTTAAGGCCAACTCACGTATAAGATCAAATGAAAGTGACAGAAAGAATAGACCCATTGCACCGACGTCACAAATCCTTAAGCCCGTTTTTCACTCACGTATTTCGCCGCCGCTGGCGAAAATTTCGCCACCGAAAAAGTTCATTTGTTGTTCTTTCGCGCCGTCAACGAAAGGTCAAACAGAAGTTGAAAATTTTAAGCAACTGCAGCAGGAGAACAAACTTCTTCAGCGGCGAATGAATGTAAAAAAATGATTTATTTCATAGTATGATTTATTCATACATGTCCAATACTAACGCAAATGTCCAATGGACATATGAAATGTCCATTGGACATATGACTGTCCATTGGATCCAATGGACAACTCAAATGTCCATTGGACATGTGCATGTCGAATGGACATATCGAATGGCCATTCAGGGCCGTTGCGAAGGGATATGGATTGGGGGGGTGTCGAAGGTCAAATTGCCGAGTGACGCTAGTTGAATTTGCCGAGTTTTTCAAAAGTTTGTAAAGGTTAGATATAGGTAATGAGAATCATATTGGTGTGCTAGTAACTGAGGGACACCAATATGGCTCTTGTTTTGAAATGGATGCCTGTTCGTGGGTTGTTGCTTGATACTAAACATATAAAGCTGGAAAAAAATTAAATTTAACATAATTTATACTGTGTTTTCATAAGTCCTAAATCGAGACTGAAACTATGTGCACACGGGTCACGTTTTTGAGCGTTTTTGCAGTGCCGTTTTCAAAATTTAGCGTTTAGGCGCCTTGTTCACATTGATCGTTTTTCTCGCAACATTTTCTGACAAAGCACTAGTTTTTTATAGTCTTCATTTCCAAATTCAAACACGGAATTTCATTTTCGTCTTCTACTTTTCTGTTTACACTATAACAAAGTGCCAAAACGACCAAACGTTTCAAACATAGAGAACGAATGTTTGGCATCGTTTTCACTATTTGAAACGTTTTTGCTTCCTGACGTCGTTGTCATACGTTTTCGTGTGAACAGAACGTACGTGAAAATGGTACTTTCAGTTTCAGAAATTAACGCATTAATTACAACCGAAAAACGCTCGGAAACGGTACCGTGTGCATTATATAGTCTGAGTCTCTGAGTAACGAGTGTCTTAGACTGTGGTGCAGACGCGCATCTCCGCAAAGTCAGAAAAGTTATCCAAGTATTACCCTGGTTCCAGAGGTTTATTTTTATTATTTTCATTGCGAAGGGGAGAGCAAAAATAAACCTCTGGTTGAAAGCGGCAATTGATTCATTGAGCCGCGTCAATCAGTTTGAATTAGGGTCAGATCCTGACTCTGTCTCCTGATTGGATGATCGTATTAAAGCTCTCTGATTGGTTATAGATGTTCTATTTGAACCAATCAGAGAACTTTAATACAATCATCCAGTCAGGAGACAGAGTCAGGATCTGACCCTAATTCAAACTGATTGGCACAGCTCAATGAATCAATTGCCGCTTTCAACCAGAGGTTTATTTTTCCTCTCCCCTTCGCAATGAAAATAATAAGAATAAACCTCTGGAACCAGGGTATCCATGCAAGTATCTGCATGTGATTGCATTGATATTTTATTTCAATATTTTCAAGGCAATTTGATGAATTTGACCTTTTTTATCCCCAGGCGCCGAATAGACAATTTATAATATTTTTTTGTATTTTGAGCAGTCTTAAAACTCTTATAGTGCCGGATAGTGTTAACCTGGGCTTTTGTACGACCCGATTTTCCAAGAGTTTAAATTTTATGCATCAGAAAGCGAGTAAAACGGATATGATCATATGCAACCGATCGATGATACCGATCGCTGTATGTGGTATGTCTTTCAAAACTGTAGGCTGATCAGAGTTAACAGTAATTTCGCTAAAGAACTAAAGAAGACAAGTCCGTTCTTTCTCTTGGTCTTCTTCTCATGTGCCTGTGGAGTCTTCTTGAGGATCTTGCACCTCTGACGACTCAAAATATTCTCTTTGGCTTTGACTGCGGTTTGCAGTCTCAAACGGATTAGCTGGTACGTCTTTATGTGCTACTCGCACTTGGTTTCCCTTATGGCAAGTTTGCTCGTGCCTCTTACGGTAATCGTCGGGCCGTATATTAGATAACTTTTATGGTTAATACTTTTCCCTCGTGAAATAAATAATAATTTTTCTATTATAGTCGTCAAAAATCGAATTACATTCAAGACACTAAAATTTTATTCTTTTTCTTTTGGGTTTTGAACCGCGCATAATTGATAAAGAGCCTTCGCTATAAGAGCAGTCGAGCGAAGAACATGCCCGGAAACGTGGGTTTCACATTTCAGCCTCCCGTCGATTTTCGACAAATAAAAGACTAATATTATTACTAGAAAATAGAAATACATTTAAATGGTATAAGGCCACACAAACCATTATTTTAAATCCAAAGTTTATCGCTTTATTTATCGCCTTCGTTCTTAACTTTTACAATTTGCTGAATGCCGAATTCGCAATTTGCCGAACAGTAACGAAGCAATTTGCCGACTGGGGCCGACTTGCGAAAATTATTGGGGGGGTGAAGCACCCCCCCACACCCCCCCGCTCGCGACGGCCCTGACTGGCATTGACTTTTTCTAATTCATTCTGGCTGTTTCGTATTCTTTGGACATTTTTTGAAAGAGTGCTGGGCTTCAATTTACTCTCTTTTGCATGCATGTCTTCAGCTGCATTTAGTAAATCTTTACTTTCCCCAATCAATAAGCCGGTTTGCTCTTTCCTCCAGGCCTCATTAATAATTTGTGCAATATCCTGTTTAGACTTTTTCGTTTCTTTGCCCAGCTTTTTCGCCGTGTCATTCCAGAAAAGGCGTCTTTGTTTCTCCATTCCCTTTGCCACTTCAATGTCTTGAGTTGTGTAAATCTTTATACCTCGTACTTCCCAAGAACTTGGACGTCGCAAAAACATGTTTGTTTGTCCAATATTTGTTTTTAATTTCGTTGAATCGCGGTCGCCTTGTGGGGGTCGATCGCCAGAAGTAAGCTCAATGGATAAGCATTCGTTTTCTCCGCTAACTTGTTTTGCAACGCATTCGACTTTAAGAATGCTTTCCTTGCTTAATTCAATTGGCAAGTCTTCATACAGGTACACAAAGCTCTTCAGGCCCAAATCGTCTGAAATTTCATCGCGAAGGTTTGACAAAGTATCTCCCTCATTAAACGCTGGCAAAACGCCAACCGTTTCCCCGTCAAAAACTATTTTGATTGCTTTCATATTCTCTGTTTATAATATAACGAGGTTCTTATAAATTTAATTTTGTTACATTGTCCCGTTTGTTATTTCGTACTTCCGGAAGTTTGCCTTATATGTAATATAAAATGCAGGAATTCATTTCATAATTCTAATTTCCCAGTCTATCTTGTTATTGTTATATTGTACTGTATGCCATTTGCGTTTTAAAAGCTTGTACTAATTGCGATATATGAATTTACCCAGTTTAAAAGGTTTGGGGGCTAGCACGCGAAAATCAGAGTTTTAGTGATAAAATTTTGTATTTTTGATCTTTACACCCGTTTTCAAAATTACGCGACCAAAGACGAAAATGCTAGAGTTGACATGTCAGTTTTATGTCATTCGATCACGAAGTTCAAATTTTGAGTTTTGCGGTTCCTTGTCGATGTATATGCTTTGTATGCTTTATATAAACAGACTTACAATGATTTTCAAGATATTTTAGTGAGAATTATTGTAAAATTTAAGCACGACAAAATCATAACATCACCGTTATAGTCTAGCGCGCGTGTTTTATACTGACAGCTATATTCCAGGATAAATTGTTATTTTTCAAACTTTAAAAGTCATTCACGGCACATATTTATGTTGTGATGGTTTGTATTGTGCTTTAGTTTGTATATCTAAGTTATCTGACTCATTTTTGTTCAGTTTTGGTATTAAATACGGTTTAAAATGTCTTTAGACAGTTTGTTTACGTTTGCTATTTTTAGCAGTTCTTGTGACATAAAACTGACATTTGAAGCAGGAGTATTTTTCAGGGAGGTCGCGTAATTTTGAAAACGGGTGTAATAGCTAGAAAAGCCAAGTTAAATCTAGACCATCTGTCTGTCTAGACGGCAGGTATTTTCCGCGGGTAGCGGGTGACGGGTAGCGGGTAGTGCGTGCGTAGCGGGTGGCGGTAGTTCTCGTAATTCACATGTTGAACACATAGAATAATTTACGCAACCTCGTTCCCAGGGCTTTCGTATGAGGGCGAGGCAGAGAGACGAGAAAGCCCTGGTCTGGGCTGGGCCGGTCAATTTTGCATTCTGATTGGCTAACACCATATTGTCTAAAAATAGCTGAATTTGACAGTTGACAATAACAATTTCAACATATGTATTTTTATGATTCTTGTGTGTACGAGTGTATTTTGCAAAATAATCTTTCAAAGTAAGAAGTTTTCGGTTTTCCCGACTGCATGATTTAGCTACTTTCGGCTCGGCCGGTTACAAAACTCAAAAGCTATGTTGACGTGAGCTGTGATGTTTCCTGGAAAAACGAGAAACATCTACTTTATAGTCGGTAGACTCAGGGACGCCGGAACTGGGGGGCAGGGGGGGCGGCTGCCCCCCTTGCCTTTTGCTAGGGGGGGCAGGGGGGCAGAAGTGCCCTTTTAGTTGTAAAATAGTACGTGATAAATCACATTTACAACGATGCTTTTTGTACGAAAATCATGAGATTCAGACAATTTATAGTTTATATCCGACTTTTGATATGTCCGGAAAAATTTTTTGACCCCTAAAATTGTACACTGACCGAAATTTTTTTGGCGACGGGGGGGTAGGTCGCCGAAAATTTTCGAGTAAAAAAAAATTTGCTTCATAGAGGTGCCCTTGGTCTGGGCCCGCCCCCCTTTGCCCTATGATCGTTCCGGCGTCCCTGGCCGTAGACTACTGCGTAGTTTTCTGTATTTATAATGTAGTGCAGATGTCGGATGAAATACTACGCGTATTGCATTGTAGTAATATTTAATTTACAATATTCTATACTGATCGACACAAATAAAAGCAAGACAAACAATTAAATGAAACTATTAAATTAATTTAGGCCCGGTTTACTTAATAGCTCTACGCCTAGTCCGATGTAGTCTCTACAAGATTTGTCACGCCACCGAGTTTTACAGTTTCAGAGTACCACGAATACTTGAAAATTGCGACTATACGATAAAATAAAACGAAGATTGTGAAAGGGATAAAATTTGTATGCAAGCATTGGTGTCCGGCAATCGAAGCGAACTGTATATTCACTGTACATGCAGCGTAAACAGGTAATTAATACCCGAGGTTTTATATTTGTGTTTATTTATATCGAACTAAGCCAGACCTAAGAGCATAATTATTTAAACCAAATATTAAAGGCTATTGCCATGTTGTTAAAGACGAGAGAAACCAAATTTCGTGTGAATCACCACTTGAAGACGCCTAAATGCAGCTTGGAAATCATGTTCAGATACAGTTGTGCCTTTGGCTTTGCCTGTCACTGTGGTTGAAAATCTCCAGAAATATCGGTATTTGTGCCAAACTTCGCTACACTGTTTATTTGTTCGAGAACCACCGCCACCCGCTACGCATGCGCTACCCGTCACCCGCTACCCGTTACCCGCCACCCGCGGAAAATACCTGCCGCTGTCTAGACCATGTATTATAATAGCCCGCAGGCCCCGCCCCGCACTAGCAGATTGAAATTTACAACTTCATACACAAAGAAAAATCATAAGCGTGTCGTATCTGTGATACAAATTCATATTGATTTACATAAACTTTAACTTTGATTTTCTCGGCTTAGACAACGTTTATTTTTGAAATTACTTCGCCAATGAACGCATAAGATGAGTCGTTTTTTAAGCCATGTCTCGCCTTCGGCTCGAGTTTGTATATCCGATACAACACGGCCGCACATGTTGTAAATAGTACATACAGTAGGAAACTTTTGCAATAATTCCCTTGACTATGTTATTCAAAAACATTCCAATGCTTTAATGACACACAGGCTGACAGCTAAAAATGATCCCATGCCCTAACTGCAAACACCTTAAATTTCGCGGATTCATGTAAAAGCCTCCCGTCGCAATGAAAATAATAAAAATAAACCTCTGGAACCAGGGTAGTAAAAGCCGGGTAAAAAACTACAATATTTATTTTCGTGCATATTTATTTATAATAGAAACACGTACTAGACAACTAAAACTATATATTGATACACAGTGTATAACAAGAGTTATAACTCTCTCACGAATCAACGCATAATAGTTTGACTTTTTCATTTTAATCTTCTATTAATAGTTAACCTATAAACCTTAATATTTCTTATATCTTCACACCAAACTCGGGTTTATATAAAGCGCTTGACCTGTTAGACCTGTTTCGTGTCAGAATATTTGTTTACATTTTGCTTCAAAACACGTTTGCTTTGCTTAACCAATAATAGATTGCGAGTAATTAGCGATAGCCAATGAGAACCGCTTATTAGACAGGATGTTCGAAAGTTGTAAATTTCACACCTGCAAATGCGGACTGCAAACTGCAACTGTGCAAAGACCGTTTTAAATATTCCTCGTCAGTCATCATGTCGGTTGTAAAACTCTATCTACGAAAATATAATACTGAAGAAACTATTGGGACATTGTCAGACATTACCCTTCAAACATCCCTAGCAGAAATAAGAAAAAAAATCGACAATGCGAAGCTGTTTCATAGTGATTACTGTTTTGTAGTGTTTGCAACACCATTAAACCGAAAACAGGAAAAAAAATATCTTGCAGCGCAATGCGTTAGTAAATCCGACCAGACACAAACGTTCTTTTGTGACCTGCAGATCACTGAAACAACAGAGAATGACACAACAAGTTCGACGACGACGGTTTTAGAGACAGAGTGTGATACACAAGTGTCGACCGAAACTATATCTGGATATGATGGACATGATGGTGAGCAAGATCTGGAATCTGCAAGTGTATCCAAGGAAACAGAATCAAAAAATCTAATTGCTGGTACAAGTGGTAGTCAAATATACAGTGACAATGAAATCGAAAATGCGACTGGATTACTAGAAAAGGAACGAATGATTTTTGCCAAGAAGAAAGCAAGAGAAATTTCACGTGATCCATTCTTTGAAACTTGGGGTTTTCAGGAAAGGTGTGGTGTTATAGAGGTCCACTGGACACTGATGAAAACTAAGCTTTTAGTGAGTAACGTTCAAGACCTTGACTCAAATTGGGCAAACCTGAATGACAGAGGTCCAAATTTGAAATCTGTATTAACGAATTCTGAAAAACTCAAAAAGGCGCAGTTTTTAGCAGACCAGGGCTACAAAACATTTTCTGAAGAGATAAGTCATCATGATGGAGAAAGAAGAAGGAATGAGTTGGAGAACCAGTTTGACGTGGTTTTCACAAATTTAAAGTCCGCACAGTGCGATGTTGTCAGGTCAATCGAGCAGTACAACAAAGCTATTAATCAACAGGCAACAATGGTTTTCAACCAAAACATTGACACTGCGTCTGGGAACAAGGGCAGTGAGCAATATGGCATTGCAACAGGAGATAATTTATCAGATAGCCCACCAATGCAAGATGAACAAATGGAATTTATAGTTGCTTCAGTCAAGGACGAATATGAAGAAGATATTTTAGACTAGCAAATGTTGCAAAGGAAATAATGTTTTACTTTTAGCTTGAGCAAACAATCAAAACTATATACAATCTGGATTGTCTGGCACATTCACAGTTGTTTTTATTTTTAGAAATATAATGCACCGGCCGTGTGTTTAAAAAATCGTGCGTACAGTAAATTAACTTCCGTATGTGATAAAGATATTTTAAAACACTGATTAGTGATTATTAAATGTGATCATGAGATTTTCAAACTCTAGAAGTATCTCATGACACAGGTGTTTTGTTTATGTTTAATATGTTTGTTTGTTTATGTTTAATAAATTGTCACACACGATTATTTACAGAAAGTATCAAATAATGTAAGTTAGATAATAACAAGAAAAGATAATGTTATCAATCAAAATAATAAATATTTACTTAAAAGCCTATGTGAGAGGAGGTTTGGTAGAAAACCGATTAGGCTTATTAAATTATCAAACCCCCTCTCGTTTGAAAATTAATTCGAAAGAAAACTTTCCTCGAAAAAAATAATTTGGAAAACGTGAAGGATTATTTTTGAGCGGCTTGTCTTTCAAAGGCCATATATATCGCTAGAATAGAAATCAATTTTCCATCCATATATACAACTTTTCACGCTGATTCAAACAGTGGTATTGTTGTCCTTGTTTGGCCCATAAAACCAGAGATAAAGCCTAGCAAACAGTCGATCCTGAGAGTACAAGATTAATTAATTTTCCCGCAAAAATGAATAAATTTCGAGCACGTGCAAAGAATTTTTACTAGGTGATTAATTAATAAGGAAACGTGTTGATGCGAACAAACTAACAAACTCACAGGCAGAATATAATGCGGTGCCCAAGTTTGGGCACCGCAATATCTTGAAGGACATACGGTTCAAACAGCCAATGAAAGTCATTGTTTTAACAAGTCCCTGCCGTTAACCAATTAACACTGTGATCCAGATTCTAGATCACTTCACACTATTAAGCATCGTGATTGGTGCGGTTCGATCTGAGAAACCATAGAACTGATAGAAGTGTTCCAAAGGTTCTTCCCGCTCGCCTCCCGCCCAGCTTGAATCCTTGTGTATCCCTCATTATCCCCCTACGAGCGTGGAAGAACCTCTGGCACCCAGGGTATTGTCTAGACTGTTATAGAAAAAATTAATGGTACTTGGAATTTAATAGAGAATTGACGTAGATTTGTTCTAGGAGTTACAATGTGAAATTCATTTGCTCTTCTAGTATTATAATTATGTATTTGGTTATTTAATAGGAAAATATTTTTTAAATGTTCTGGTACAAGATTTTTTTATACAAGAACATGAATTGACATGTCAGTGTAATTTACATATGTCATTAAATTTCAATAATCGAAAATTTTTAAAGATCATGCTTGTATGAGAATTAAATGTACTATATTCATAATTCTAACAATACGTTTCTAAAGAACTACCAAACGAAACAGGTTGGATGCATACGTAGATGCCCAAACAATATTGCATTGAGTAATATAAAGTACTGTAAACAATGATTGTTT
>CACRXK020003700.1:0-34968 GCA_902702795.2 Paramuricea clavata | reverse complement strand
TGTCACTGAAGTGATAAAGGACATGTATGACAACTGAATGGTATCCTTTTGTTAAGTTTTTGGCCAGGGGTGGGTAGTTATTTTTAATTGATATTTGAGGTTGGGTAATCAAATTTTTGTCTTTTGTAATGGTCGGGTCAGCAAAATTTTTGACACGGAAAACATTTCTCTTCGGTGCCACCCCCCGCCATAAGTAATGACCGGTCCCTTAATGTGAATTAAATCCAAACCGTATAACGCGAAGCTTAAACTCTCTATAGTATTTATGGCGGGGGGCCGGATGGCACCGAAAAACGTTTTTGCTGATCTAACCATTAAAAAGTCAAATGTTTTTACCCAACCATCAAATAAAAATAAATACCATGTAACCCTGACAAAAACTTTACAAGTGAGTGAGTCAATCTTGGAAATGAAAATAGCGTTTGATCACCCAACCCTTGAATTGTTTTTTTTTTCATTTACCCAACCCTTTACTCACTCAAAATTTTGTTTACCCAACCCTTTTTTTCTTCTAAAGCTTCAAATCGTTCGTATTTTTTCAGGAATAATAATCTCTTTTCTTATTGATGTGAAAGATTGACAAATCGTATTGATGTGAAAGATTGACAAATGGTTGGAAAGTCTGAAGGAAGACATTTGAACTATTATTCACACGGATTATGCATGCCATGAAATTTCTGAATATGTGGGATGAAGTTAAGTTAAGGTGGTCCTCCACCCTAAAAATGTGATGTTGGCCATTTTTAGTAATTTATAAATTTTTCAGATTTTCCTTAGCCTGCAATGATGAAGAAAAACTTTTATGATGAACAAATGTTGTAATAATATTGTAATAGTATTCTAGCTGCATAGTTTTATCATTCATATTTTTTACACTACAGTGTATATATGTCCCCCAAAAAGTGCAATAGCTATGCCATTGAAATCATGCATTCGTTATGTATCAATAGTTTTGATATCTTTAAGCAGTCATAAAATTGGTTCTACTAGACAAATTTTGAAAAGCTCGTGTCAAAATTCATCACTTGAATTGATCATGATGCTATTAATAATTAGCTTTAAAAAAATCTGGAGCATTAAATAGATGTTTTGCATGCGCATTATATAGCTTTTTTGGAACACCCTGTATATTATGTTGAGTTATTCTATTTGAATTATCATCAAATTTGTGAGTGCTCGACTGAATCGTCTGATATCTCAGCCAAAAATGCGTGGTATTTGTCTCTTTTATCATAGTTAATAGAGGAGATGGTTTGGGAACTCGTTAGAATTACAATAAAATCACAATAAACCTCATTATATATGTTGTTTTATGTTGTTCAGGTTTATGCAAAAATGTGGTCTTTCATCGTCGCGTGCGTATTGTATTTTTGCTCAACCAGCCAATAGCAACGGTTTTGTCCAATTGCCCATCCATGACTTTAACAATAGGACATTTTGAACATTCCTATTGGTTGAGTTGCGAAAAACACAATACGCACCGACGCACGTGACGATGAAAGACCACATTTTTGCATAAACCTGAACTAAAACATAGATAGTGAGGTTTATTGTAATGCTAATAAGTTTCCAAACCATCTCCTCTATTAACTATGCTTTTATGTAGTCTCGTAGCTTGGCCAAGTTGTGAAAGCTCGCACTTGAAAATCTTTCACTCTCGCGCGTGGTGCTCGGGCGTGCATATACGAGTCCGCGGGCCACCAGCGAGCGTGAAAGATTTTCAAGCGCGAGCTTTCATGACTTGTGCAAGCTATGAGCCAAATCGAGACAAATTAATACCACGCATTCTTGGGCTTCCTATGATCAACCTTGCGGAAATACTAATTGTTCTTTGAGCAACTTTCTGCAAATTCAAATGTGACTTTACAGTTGAAAATTTTGACATGTATATTCTAATTTTGCCTGTCTAAGTTGGAAACATAAATGGCAGTTGAGCTGTAACATGTAGCTGTGCCTTGGAAGAATTAGATCTGCATATGAAAGTATTGAACTGCGGTTCAATGGTCATTTGAAAATGCAAACATTTGCTCAAAGACAAAGTACAATCTTTAGTTTCCGCATCACTGATGGCTGATTCACTTTCAGCCGCTTTTAAACACAAACGTACCACGAAGACACCATGGCAAATCGAATGAAAATTAATTTCCGAAGCGTATACCGGATTACGCGGAGTAACAATTTAAAATTGAGCCTTCCTAAGCCAAAAACAGATTTTTTAAAAACAAGCTTCTCCTACCGTGGGGCTGTCGCGTGGAATAGTCTACCCTATGAACTTTTACGAGTGGTAGACGAATCCCAATCTATTTCTAATTCTTTTCGTAGCTTACTTATAATAATTATTATGAAACTTTGTAATAGTTTGTAATGTAATGTCTCAGTTAAATGTTGTAATTCTTTTTTTAAAGCACACGGCCCTTTGAAAATCACGCAAGTGAAAGCTACCGTGTATAAATATTTTTAAATAATAATAATAATAATGATAAATAATAATTGACCTGTTTACACTGCTCCGGCACATACCGGATTACTTTTCATATCAACTCCAAAGCGGAGTGATTTTTGCTCCGTGTTGCGTACCGGATTACTGTGGCGTAGTGTAAACAGCAGCCGAATCCGGTTTGAAAATCGCTGCGCTCCGAAGCAATTCGATCGGCATAGTATAAACGGAACCTAAACGAGACAAATTAATATCACGCATTCTTGGGCTGCTATGATCAACCTTGCGGAAACCAATTGTTCTTTAAGCAACTGTCTGCAAATTCAAATGTGACTTTACAGTTGGATATTTTGACATGTACATTCTGATTTTTCCTGTCTCAGTTGGAAACAAATGGCAGTTGAATTATAAGATGTAGCTGAGCCTATTAGAATATTAGAATATGATATCGGAAAGTTGATTAATTGAACTGTTCAATGATCGTTTGAAAATGCAAAAATTTGCTCAAAGACAAAGAACAATATTCAGTTTTCGCACGGTTGATTCGCTTTTAACCACTTTCAAAGAGAATGCGTACCATGAAGACACTGAAGCAAATCGAATGAAAATTAATTCCCAACCCGAGGTCTTAATTCAGCAGTCAAGGCAAATGGATAACAAGTCGTCATGCAGACTCAAAGCCAAAGGAATATCGACGGTTTGCGGCGGCCTGTTGCTTCATATCTCGATGGGTGCCCTTTTCTTCACGTTTGGTAAGTTATTAGATGAATTAATATAAACAGCTGCTATCTATTAATATACCTTTGTCATACCAAAATGTTGGTGTTTACGCCACAAGCAGGAGTTAGATACCGAAAACAGAGGATCTTAAGCACTTTCCAGATATAAACGCGAGTAGCCGTAAACCCGAGGGATTTATCTGGCTAAGAGTCGACGTTTGAGATATCTAACTGTACTTACTTCTTGTTGAATATAGTAGAATAAAAATAATACTGAATGCTAGGAAAATGAAAAATAATGCATGATTTAATTCTCTTGTCATGTGGGTTTGAATTGTCTTGTTAGGTTGAATTTATATATATATATATATATATATATATATATATATATATATATATATATATATATATATATATATATATATATATATAGTTTTTCGTTTTACCTCACAAAACCACAACAGTCTGTTTCATCCGATATAGGAAACAGTCTGTTGTGGTTTTATATATATATATATGCCTCACAAAACCACAACAGTCTGTTTCATCCGATATAGGAAACAGTCTGTTGTGGTTTTTTGAGGTAAAACGAAAAACTATATTACGCTCTATCTATATGCATGGTATTGAGCACTGTTTGTGTTTCGTAAATATATATATATATATATATATATATATATATATATATATATATATATATATATATATATATATATATATATATATATATATATATATATATATATATTAATACTAGTTACTTTCATCCTGCTCATCAGCACTACACTGCATGATGAGGCCCAAAAGGCCGAAACGGTACCGTCTGTGCTTAGTTCTTAATCCCGCGGCGCACACTAGAGCTTTCTGCTTAAGCTACGTTTACACACAACGATTAATCGGGCCGATTTCAGGTTTTGCCGAATATTAACGACGAATGTTGTGAGTTGACGATGTCGTAAGATAAATTTGCGTGGGTACCTCACCACCTCGGATCCCCCATCAATTGGACAATAGCTAATTGTTCCATGGGAAACCGCTCACCAATGAGTGAGAAACTCAATAAATATACAGATAAACAATAAGTCAAAGTGCACGGGGTCATGTAAACAGCGCCAGGATCAACCGAGGATGTCAAGGATGAGAGTGCATGGGAGTTGGCACGAGAACTTGACTAGCTGTTCTTCATGCTTTCCCAACAGGCAACATATTATCATGTATTCTATTCGTCGTCGAAATATAATTCGCTTCATTTCTTTTGAATTGTGAGCATCCGAATAAATCAGTTCTACCTGACTGCTCACAATTCAAAAGAAATTTACGGCGAAAACTTTCGACAGCGAAATCATTTTTGCAAGTGGAAATCTAACTTAATGCTCAAACAATGAATTCCAGATGAGTTCAAAGAGAGCATGTATGACGGCAACACGACGACGACGGCCAAAACAAATTCCTTCAAATAAATGATAGTAAAGAAAACTTGTCGTATATTATAATTCGTATATGAATTTAATACAGTATAAGAAGTTGAAAACATTGGCTTTATGTTTTATGTTCTACTGAACCGAATTTTAAGTTGCACTTGTTACGGCTTGAAATGCAGGCGTTGTATAAAAGACGTGAAAATCTGTAGTCGTGTTAACACTACAAGCCTTGGCCTGGCCTTGGCCTATACATTTTGACAGTGTAAACAGACTTTGGCCTTGCCTTGGCCTGACCTAGGCCAGGAAATCTGGGCTCACTACAACCGGTGGCCTAGCTAGGCCTGGCCTATAGGCCTAAGCTTGTGGAAATGTAACTCACTTTCAGGGCCCTGGCCTGGACCTTATTTTCACGGTAACGTGTGTCAACAGTGAGAGATTAGCGGACAACCAGCGGACAACGTCACAACACATAAAAATTCAGAAAATTAATAACAAAATTCTAGGCCAAAGTGAGCCAGTCTCAAAAAAATAGTGTAATGGTGTAAAGGCTAGGCCAAGGCTTGTAGTGTAAAAACGACTTGTGATTTGCCGTTGTGGAAATTCTCACAAAATGTCTTTTAAACGGGGGGGGGGGGGTTCAATGCCGTCAAAACATTACACAAATCAAAACAATCGTACATTTACTCACCCTTGGCCAAACATTCTGTTATTTTAATTCGAGAAAAAACGTGAATACCTTCTACTTCGCCTATCGGTATTCGCCCCAAATCAATCTGAGTAAAACATTCCTTGTATTCAAGCGCTTTCATGTAGAAAGTTTCGTTTGAATACGGCTACACACGCAAATTAAAAATCTCACATCTGGTAGCAAGTTTGTCAACAAGCCGTCAACAAGTTGTCTTCGCACTGCTTGTCACAAATTGTCAACACGTTTGGAACAAGCTGTTAACAAGTTGTAACAACCTTGTTGTTATTATCAGGCTTGTTACAAGGTTGTTCCAACAAGTCCGATACAGTCATGATATAACAATATTGTTACAACCTTGTGTCGTCAACCTTGTAATATTCTTGTTATATCATGACTGTATCAGACTTGTTAGAACAACCTTGTGACAAGTCTGATAATCCTAACGTATTTTGTCTAAATTTGTAATTGTTTTATATCTTTAATTACTTTTTAACCTGAAGATGGAGTTATACTCCGAAACGTAGTTATTAAAATAATCTTTTTGTACTAAGCCTATATGATCTAATTATTCAAACACAGAATTACTAAAATGCGGCTTAGAGAAAGTTCCGTCATACAAGATTTGAAGAAACTTGTGGGTTGTAACAACTTGTGCGTTTTTGCGTGTGTGCACTGCAGCTAAAAACGCACCAGTTGTTACATATCTGGAAACAAGTTGTTACAAATCTGTTCACAAGCCGTCAACAAATTGTGTTCGCACTGTTTGTTCCCAGTTGCTGTAACAAGTTTGGAACAAGTTATGAACAACTTGTAACAAGCTTGATAGCATTATCAGATTTGTTGGAAGGTCGTTCTAACAAGTGCGATACAGTCATGACATAACAAGAATGTTACGAGGTTGACGACACAAGGTTGTAACAATATTGTATATCATGACCGTATTGGACTTGTTGGAACAATCTTGCCATGTCTGATATAATATCAACAAGGTTGTTACAAGTTGTTAACAGTTTGTTCCAAACTTGTATACTTGTTGATAACTTGGGACCAAGCAGTGTGAACAAAACTTGCTAGCGGCTTGTTGGTACACTTGCTACAAGATGCGAGATTTTTGCGTATGTTTGCAGATTTGTATATAACAACTCGTTAGCAGACCTGTAACAACTTGTGCGTTTTTGCGCCTGTAAAGAGAAGCAATAGCCGAAACGCACTCTCCAGGAAGTACTTTGACTTGTACTTGCAATTGCGAGTGAAATAACTTTAAGAACAGCTACAGAGCAATTTTTGATAGAAAATTTGTGACTCAATGAGATCAATTTTGGGCTATGATAAGTCAGTCCTATGCCTTTTTCTCGGCAAAATGTACTATACAGTGCACCACCTCGTTAATAGGGACCTCAAGCATGGACGACGGCAACGCGACGACGACAGCCAAAACAAATTTCTTGGCAAATAAATTATTGCTAAGAAGAGTTGTTGTGTATTATCCACTGCATGTATATATGAATTAAAAGATTAAAAGAATGAAAAGATTAAAACAAAGGCTTTATAGTTAAAAACGCTTCTGCTGAGCAAATTTGTAATTTCACTTGTCGCGTCTTGATATGTTTGCGTTGCACAACGAGACGTGAAATCTCTGTTTTACCGTTGTAAAAAGCACTAATACAACGTTTCTAACTCCCGTAGGGCTTTTTGTTATTCATTTCTTTTGTACGAGATCAGGAATATCATTGTGCGAATAGCCGTCGTCGTCGAGTTGCCGCCCTGTTTGCTTAAGGTTCCTAATACGACCACACCGATAATACGACCACTTTTCATTTCCCCGAACAACACCTAAGTATTTTTCTCATCCGAAGACCCCCTTAATACGACCACCTCGCTAATACGACCAACGACCACCTTTTGATGTCCCCAGTTCTTTAATTAATACGACCACTCAATATACCAAACAATACCCCGTTGGCTGGTTATGACAAGCGCAATTTAATATATCATAGTCAAACAATTGAACAGTAAATTTAATTACATGCGGCTAAAAGTGTAAGCTTGACAATGCGGTGTAAACTTGACAAAGCGTTTTTCAAAGATATCAAAGAAGATTTACGGGATAGATGTTAAGAAACATCTGTGCCGTAATTTGATCCAACTCCCGTTAATACGACCACCTCATTAATACGACCAAAATATAATGGCCGAACGGTGGTCGTATTAACGGGGTTTCACTGTAGTTCTAAAGAGGGCAGCCATCGCATAGATGAACAATCTTCTCTGGGATTTCCCTTCAATTTCACAGTGGGACTGGGATTTAATCCAAAAGAAGGGCTTCGAAATGGGATTTAGACAATCTCGTTCCCCGAGCCTGCGATCCTCGGGAAGGAACGTGAGGCTCTGGGATAATCCGTTGCCGGAAGCCATGAGGAATCCTGGCTAAGACCGAACTGCGCATTCGATATCAACGGCCAATCAGATTCCTCCCTGAAACGGATTATCCTCACGTTCCTTTCCGAGGAGCCTCACGTTCCTTCCCGAGGATCGCAGACTCGGTGAACGAGATTGGGATTTAGAGAAAAGAAAGGCTTGGAAATGGAATCCAGACTCCAGCCCGCCCGCCATCTTAGCTCTCAATTTTGGGCCGCAATTTTTGATCGTGGATGCATTGCTTGTGTTTGATAATGGATGACTTGCGCTTTAGATTATATAGATATATTTTCCGTATTTTACAACATTTTGCAATCAAACTTTGTAATATTACTAATTCCAAGACGCTCTTTCTAGCTGTGCTGATAGATTTCGTTGTTCTTACATAGATTAAAATTTAGTCTAAAGCGCAAGTCGTCAATTCTATGTCACTCTTTTCAGGCAACGTTAGTCCATACTTCACGTCATATTTACGCTATCGTACATCCGAAACAACATTGCAGCATTCTGACAGTATGTGGGTCATAAGTTGCCATGAAATTGCCGTTCATCTCACCCTCGTGTGCAGCGGAGTGATTGAATTAAAACTGGGGGCTAGAATGACTAGTCTACTTGGTGGACTGGTGAACAGGTATGCTTTCTGATCACTGACCTAACTCGCACACGTAAACTATAGATAACTCGCACACGCAAAAAATCTCACAGCTTGGCCACAAGATGTGTTCGCAACAAGCTTGTAACATGCTTGTCAACAAGTTGTGACAATGTTGTTATTTTATTAAGTTGCTACAAGTTTGTCACTCGCAACTTGTTGAAAAATTGTTCAATTCAGAACGATAACAAGTTGTTGGAACAACTTGCAACAAGCCTGTCGAGCTCAAAAACCTGGTAACAAGTTGTGAACAAGTCGTTGATAACCTGCCAACAAGCTGGGAACAAACAGTGCAAACACATGCTAATGACAAGTTGGTGGAACAGCATTGTTACAAGTCTGCTGCTGGTTTATTACAATTTGTGCGTTTTTACGTGTGTAGTTTACAGAAGCATCAAGCATAGAATAGAACAAATTAGGTAGCTAAGCTTTAGACTATTATCTACATGAGTGAATAATCCTATCTAACCCTTTGTTCTATTCTATAATATATAATTCTGTAAACTAGAACAATCGAAACAACAAGGACAACTAAAAAATAACCCCAAAAATAGTGGTCGCTCTGACTGTAGTTTCTATTCTGTTTATTTAGTTTGGGTCTGCTATTGACATACTTCACAGTGCAACATTCCCTAGTGGCAGTTTCTCTTACTTATGGCATAATGTTTGGTGCAGGGGCTGGTATTGCATATTCAGCTTCCGTTCGTCAAGCAATGGAGGCAAGAACTACAAAAATTACACTATTTTGTCGTCCTCTTCGTTGTTGTTGTTGTTGTTGTTGTTGTTGTTGTTGTTGTTGTTGTTGTTGTTGTTGCTGTTGCTGTTGCTGTTGCTGTTGCTGTTGCTGTTGCTGTTGCTGTTACTGCGATTCTGCTGTTGCTGTTTTGCTCTGTATGTCGCTGTCTGTGTTTGTGTTTGTTGTTGTCGTCGTTGCGCTGCTGTTGTCGTTGTTGTTGTTCTGTTACTGCATGCTGCTGTTGCTGTTTTGCTCTGTATGTCGCTGTCTGTGTTTGTGTTTGTTGTTGTCGTCGTTGCGCTGCTGTTGTCGTTGTTGTTGTTGTTGTTGTTTTTGTTGTTGTTTTTATTGTCGTCGTCGTGGTTGTTGCTTTTGTCGTTGTTGTTGCTTGCAAGTATTGTTGTTTGTCTGTGCTGTTTTAAGTGTTGTTGTTTGTTTCTTGTTTTTCACCTTAACTGCAAATTGCTCTTCCTTTCCAACTGGTGAATTGAGTTTAGAAATTGAAATCTCAACTATATTATATTATTCAGTGGTACCCAGAGAACACTGCTTTTGTTTGTGGACTTGTCGTCGCTGGTATTGGTGTATCAGCGATAACATTCAATGAAATAGAGATTATGTACACAAATCCCAACAATCTGGGACCCAATGTTACTGCAGGCCCGAATAATGACAAGTAAGATAGATACTGACTTTTTGTATAACTATTAAACAATAACGAAACTAATTTTATTTTGGGCCGTTGGCTAGTTATTGCGAGTCTGGGCGATTTTATGCGATTTAAGATAACTTCAGTGAATTTTTTAGGCGACTTAAGGCGAGTGAATATCCCAGAGTTGGTCTTTGGCTTGACATCTGGCCATATCTTTTCTGAACTGTTCTCCCAAGGATTCCAGTATAAGGAACCGATCTCTTGCCGATTGAGTGTTACTGCATTAGGAAACCGATGTGTCGTAAAAATAGGAGTCACGATCTTTAATTTTTCAACGGCCAATTTATATAATAGTTTATAATAATACTTGTAAACCACATATAAATCATGAGTATTCTCTAGTTATAATCACTCCGCGTATTTTCAGTTCTAAAATGTCGTATTTCGGCTGATGAGAAAGATCGTGACTCAATCTTTACGACCGTTACGACCATATGGAAATCAGGCTCGGTAATATAGACAAACAGCAAAGGTTTTCTCATATGCAAATGAAGCGAAAGTTTAAATTAGACAACACCGTCGCATAAAGGTAAAGTGGACAAGCGTTTCAGCCACAAGTCAATTGCCTGATTGGAAAGAGAAGCCAAAGATGGCGGATTTTAGATATTTGCTTCATCCCTTTCGCAGTTTATTGTAATGGTTAATTTCGTACGAACTTCAAATGTCCTTGAAAGTCCTTGAATTTATAAAGCGTGCTTTAGTATTCTGATGTTTTCTGAAACTTCACATGTATGATTTAAAAAGTGGACACTTTGTTGAATTGACTTTGTTCAAGCTTTCGACTGTCAGTCTACAGTCTTCAGCGGATAATCTACCCGATGTAGACTGACAGTCGAAAGCTTGTAAAAAATAAATGTTATAACCAGAGAACGTCTATAGTTTTCAATATGAATAATCCTTTAGCTTGTTTCGCATCAAACATATTTAAATATTACAAAGCTGTTTAATTGAAATTCATTAAACAGTTCATTGGACAGTTAATGTCACTTTTTTACTGCGGATTCTATCACTCTCTTTTCAGCTCTTTACTCATTGAATTTTCTCATACATGGTCTTGAAAGTCCTTGCAAAATGCAAAGTCCTAGAATTTCACTCTTCCTCTTTTTTTAATATCGATTTTCACGTGCATGTATTTAACTAAGAAATAATCATACTCCAGTAAATTTCAATCTCAAATCACGACTAGTTGAATTTATGTTGTCTAGATACTTTGGTCAAGACGAGATATTAGACCGAGTGCCTAGTTTGTTTATCGTTGTTGGTGTTGTATGCGCTGTGATGACTGTCATTGGAGTATTACTGTTGTTTGACCCACCGAAACAAGACCATGTGAGTTACCGCATAATCATAGAGAATAATACTTTTGAGCCGAAAGTAGTGCATTTTTCCATGCGCGTATAATAACTAAACTGATACTGATCAAAATTTGCTAATTTCACAGGGCTATATTTTTCGTATTTTACAACATTTCGCAACCAAACTTTGCAATTTTACTAATTTAAGCATGTTCTTTTAAACCGGCTGTAATGATAGATTTCGTCGTCCTTGTCCGGATCACAATTTAGTCTGTAGCTGCATGGAATCATCCATCGCAATACTATGAATTCAATGATGTTGTTACAAAAGCATGAATTAAGATTTCACAATGTTGGTGCGAAAACTAGAAACTCTTCTAAAATGTCACCAACACCACAGTAGATTTGTCGTGGTCACATGCACCAATATAACCGCAACTGGCTTCATTTACGCAACTGGCTTCATTTGGCAAATAAGAGTCGAAATGTTCAAAACTTATTAATCTATATTTTAAAGACGATGGGAGAAAAGACATTTTTTCAACAATTAACAAATACAGATGACGAAATAGAAGATGCTTTGCTACCTAAAGATAGGTAGGAAATATATTACATGGTTGTACTATAAAATAGATGGTTGTTTGGTACCAGTTTATTCAATAACATCATTAATAATTCATATAAGCTTATTGGCAAATCATGTCAACCATAATATGTCACGTGCAGTGGCTTTAAACCTGATAAAACACTCTTTTTGGAATACAAATAAATATAAAGAATACTAATAAGGCAGTATCTATTGTATAGTTGTGTCCTCATTAGTATTCTTTATATAAAGAATACCGCTAATAAGACAGTTTATCTATTGAATTTGTAGTCGTGTTTGAAGCCGTTTAATAAACTCACAGGACGTGTTTTATTAGGTCTAAAGCCATGCACTCGCGCCGCTCGTGGCTTTAAACCTAATAAAACACTCCTGCTCGTTTATTAAACAGTACATAATACGGTATATGTATTAAATTAACATGTTAACAAATTAACATATAAACTCAGACCGTACACAAATTAACATAAACTCAGAAAAAAATAACACAATGCACATATATGACTTCTGTTCAGTTTCCAGACTATCATATCTTCATAGACTAAATTTGTAGCTAATGTTAATTGTTTCTTCCGACTTTGAAACAGCTGACAGTATTCATCTTCGTTTGCATTCCAGAGCGGAACTTCACGACGATGTTCATCCATTGGAAATGATAAAGACAAAAAATTTTTGGCTTTTATGGTTTATTGCACTTGTCAACGGTGAAGTTATAATGTTTCTCCAATCATTATACAAGGTAATATATTTAAGAAATAGAAAACGAGTATATATATATATATATATATATATATATATATATATATATATATATATATATATATATATATATATATATATATATATATATATATATATAATTATTTATATATATATAATTATTTATATATATATAATTATATACCACTGATTTGTATTGAGTGTTGAAAAGTTATGAGGGGAGCACACAAATAAATATCTATCTGTCCATTATACCTGTAGGCATACGGAGAGACGTTCATACCGGACGACCGATTCTTGGCTTTAGTTGGTTCAATCAGCATGGTATTCGCTAGTGTGGGGCGAATATTGTGGGGAATTATTGCAGATAGGCTTCCTATAAGGGTAAGAGCAGCACAAATTTAGGGGTGGACCATTAGCTATCATAAGATGGGGGAGGGTGGATTTTCCTTGCAAGAATATTTTTTAAAGATGGGGTCAAGTCTGTTCTGCGCATGTGCTACACGAGGACCTTCGGGTGTATACAATACCCATTAAATTTAGCCTTGTTTCGACATCTTCTAAATTAAAACTCTAATTTATATTCATTTAAAAGCACAGCAAACCAGAACAATGTGATATGTTAACTACGTACTTCATATTGTGTGAATATAGTGCGCTCAAACTGTAAACAAACCCCTCATCCTCTGGACGGACTTGACCATTAAGTTAACACGGATTTTTAAGTCCGGAGCTATCTTAAAATTCGAAATAGTAGGAATTATTGGACATTTCCGTCGCAATCCGATTCAGTTCCGATGTGTAAAGTTACGCAGTTGTATTTTTATACATATTTTTAGCCTCCGCTCCGAAAGTTCTCATACCTTCCTCGCCTTCCCATTAAAAACAAATTGGTTAGCAGAAAAACGAGACCAAAAACCTTCAATAAAACGCTCAAAAATCAGATTACAATATTTACTCGCCCCAAGTCTCTTTTCTTTCAACCGCGCGAATTTTAGCGCATGCACAGACAAAATCCCCACCTGTTATTTACACAGATCTGGCTGAATTTGACCAACGTGTAGTTTGTTTATGTCTCCTTCTGTAGGACTAGCCAAGAAATATACGTGGAAATGTAGTTAGCTAGTGCTTTTGGCCACTTACAGTATCTCTAGTATTTAACTGAAAGGCATATATTATAATTACATTTCAGACAACACTAGTATTACAACATGTAATAATAACAGCTTTGTTACTGACCTTCACACTGTCAGAAAAGGCGGGAAAATGGATGTTTCTTACTTGGTTGGCTGGAATGATGAGCACTTTGTCAGGGACGACCGCAAATCTCTTATCTGCGACCGCTATCATATTTCGTATGAAGTACTTTGCTACGAATTATGGTTTAGTGTGCAGCTCAATGGTATGTTGAAAGTTCGATCGGGTCGATCATTATGGCGAAATCCGGCATACTTTACAGCCACGGTATGCAGTGGTGTCAAGTAACGAAGTAAAGACAGTAAATGTACTTCGTTACTGTACTTGAGTACTATTTTTGAGAAGTGAGCATGTAACAAAGTAAACTTTTTCTGGAGTACTTTTACTTGGAACGAAGTCGTTTTAAGAAGTAACGTTTTACTTCGTTATTTTCATTTTGTGGCGAAGTATTTCGTTACTTTCTAACTTTTGTTTAATTTTACGTGATTTATTTCTGGTTTATTTTAATTTCGGGAAAGGTAATAGGACCTCTACATGCGTCTGGGATCTCTCGTTTGTGACTTACTTATAAGAATTATTTATTTAATGGATTTCTTATATCTTCAACGGGGTCTGGAAAGTAGACCATGCCGTGAAATATTGTATATTCGGTGCACGCGCATATAATGCGTGACAGCGTGTGTTGTTTTGTGTCTTTTGTATGTCAATCCATTGGAGGAGTTCCCCTCCCCCTCTACACGCTACAGGCAATAGTACTTTTACTTTTACTTTGTACTTCAAGTGTTTTTTAAGGATACTTTGTACTTTTTACTTAAGTACGTTTTGCCTCCAGTACTTTTCACTCTTACTCAAGTCGTTTTATTGTTAATTACTTCTACTTTTACTCGAGTACAAATTCAAAGTAATTTACGCACCACTGACGGTATGTGGCTTTAAAGTACACCTGTTTTTGGCATACCTTATGGTATGTGGTTATAGAGTACGCCTGTGTTCGGCATAAACCTTATAACCCCGGTTTGTGGCTATAAGGTATACTAGATTTCGGCATACCTTAGCAACTTTGTCGGCGGTTTTAATTTGTGTTTCTGACGGATGCGAATGAGTGAACTCGCACACAGAACTATAGAGTCGCTTTTCAGAAGTAAACAATTGTAAGTCTTTTGCATGTCATTCAGTAGTAGTAGTAGTAGTAGTAGTAGTAGTAGTAGTAGTAGTAGAACTTTATTTATCCACGCTGACCCCGTCAACCGTAGCTGATTTCCACGGGGGGCGTGTGCCAGAAAATTATTTTACATGCAGAATATGATAAGGATAAGCTAAGCTATTACAGTAATATATAAATTTAAAAGATATAACAAATGTTTTGAGCTATTTACTGGTAAGTTATATTTACAAAGGTTACCAAGCACTAATGTGAGCAGCGATTTTATTTCGAAAGGAAGAAAGTGACTTGCTTTCCCTAATTTCTTTTGGTATAGAATTCCAAATGTTTGCTCCGTCGTACATAAAACTATTTTTCATGCTATTTGTACGTGGTTTTGGTAAATAAAGACCACTTGAGACATCCCGAAGGTGGTAATTAGTTTTCTCACTCTTAAACGAAAATAGATTTGTGAGTGATTTTGGGCCCATTTTGTTTAATAACTTATACATCATTCTTGCTTTAGTTTTCTTCCTTTCAGTTTGGAGTGGCTCCCAGCCCAAAGTACGTAACGCAATCGTATAATCTACGTCATTGCTTATATTCAGAATAATTCTTGCCGCTCTATTTTGCAGTTTTTGCAGTCGTTTTGATTGAGTTTCGCCAAATACATCCCATACTTCACAGCAGTATGGCATTCATTCGAGCAGCAGCATTCATTCGATCACATTGGCCAGGAAGAGAAAAATCGTTGACAGAATTGCCAGTGCCAGGCTTTACAACCACGGTTTGTGGCTATAAATTAGTACGCCTGTTTTCGGCATTCGGATTTGTACGAATCTTAAACTGCACTTTGAAGGGTGAAAGGGGGGGGAGGGGAGGGGACAGCCGTTTCACTTTTCAAGTTAACATAGGAATATAGTCCCCTCCTCCTCGGAGGACCTGTCATTATGATTGACCAATTATTTCTCGAATTTCATTTCAGATACCCGGTGGAATTATCGGCCCGATTTTATCTCAAAATGTCAGCGATTATATTGGTTGGTCCGGGATTTTCTCTTTAGTAGCGGGCTTTTCCTTTTCTGGTAAGTAGCAGCGTCATTATAATTTTCCTCGGCCAAAATTGTGAATTAAATTCAAACCTATAATAGTTTTGTTTGTGGAAACACCAGGTAAATTTATTACTGCAAAGCTTTCGATCCATAAGCCCGGATCTTCATCAGTAAATATCAGCACTAGTGATGAAGAGATGAAGATCCGGGCTTGCGGATCGAAAGCTTTGCAGTAATAGATTTACGTGGTGTTCCCACAAACAAAACTATTATATGTTTTATCGCCATGCAAACGTACAAAGAACTTAAATTCAAACCTGTATCACAGCGTTAGTGACCGGTTATGAAATAATATTTCCGTATTGGAAAAATGTCAATCATGGCAAAAATTCTGTCAACACTTACTAGGTGTAAAGGGGCTGTAAACTAAAGTGTCACCAGTCACATGTTGGCGTCTTTGTCTCCCCCGCATCCTTCATCGACAATGAGGTGATCATGAATAATTGTTCTGGCACTATATACTATAACAAAATAACAACAAAAAAAATTGCCAAAGTTTTAAAACAACGGGATATAAGGAATAAAATATTCACACTAAGCGACACATTATATTAACTCTATAATATTAGTAAGTTTTCCTAGTGACGTGGTTTGCCGATAAAGTAAAAGCCTTGCACGACTTGTTGTTATTTTGATAATCAAAGAGAAATGCCCCGAATAATCGTAGGTTAATTTACCAAACTTTTACCAAACTCTCCTTAGTTGCTGACTATTATGCTTCTACAGATTATGCTACGAAAATGCTAAAATTGTGCCCTAAAAATGCTCAAAAGTTGCTCGAAAATTGAATAAGTTGCTCAAAAGTTGCTCGAAAATTGAAAAAGTTGCTCAAAAGTTGCTCGAAAATTGAAAAACAGTTGCTCCTAAAATGTCAAAAGTTTCTCGTAAACCAGTGGGTGCAAAGCAAGATATGACCGTATATTAAACACTGTAGATAAATAACATACTGCAGCTATGAACAATCTCTAGACTCTATTTCTCAAGTATATGTATTTATAATAGTGTATTACTATTAGGCACATGAACTTTCATGATACTTTCAAACAGCACCATTGTTGGGTTTGATAAACAGTCATAAACCGAGCTTGTAATCTGGTCTGAGCTGCCAGCAATTAGCAAATTAATGTAACCTAACCTGCAGTTATGGGAGTTGTTATGGATGTTTGCAAATATGTCCAGCTGCTGACTGCCATAGGATCTCCCAAACTGTAGAAGTAATGGTAAGCTAAAAAGTTTGTCAAATGGCCAAGAATAGGGAAATATTTTCGAGCCTTGTCGTGCTATTCTTTCATAATTATGACAAAGAAAAAGAGCTTGAAGAGAATATGGATCAAGGGATTCAAGGCTATCAAGCATTTCATTATCTTTCTATAAATAAAATTAGCAACATGGTCTATATTGCCAGAAATTTCCAAAAATTATGCATTTCCTGGAGGAAGTTGCTTGAAGTTGCTGATATCATAAAAAGCTGCTCCAAATGCAAAAAGTTGCCAAAAAGTTGCCAAAAAGTTGCCGAGCATAATCTCTAGAAGCCTACTGACTATGAACGTTAATTGTTGCGGAACACTCCGCCTTCGATCAAGAGACTACAAATGCAGCCAACAGGACGCGAGATTTGAGATTTACAAACACAGAAAAATTTGAGCAAAGAAATTTAGCGCGCGTTTTTAACCAAGAAAAAAGGAAAAAGCCCTCGGTTAGTGTTTTAACCATGCAGCCTATGGCCCCGTTTACACCATACCGGATTGCATCGGAGCGGAGCAATTTTCATACCGAGGGCCTTTTTCTTGCGTGAAAAATGACATTAAGATTGCATTTTTTCTTTGAAAACTTGAATCTATTCCATTTCATTTCCCGGACTAAAATATCATATATCCGGAAATTTTTTTGGTATATCCGGAAAATTTTTTTCATATTTACGAAAAAATGTGGTATATCCTAATATCCGGAAAATTTTTTTGGTATATCCGGAAAATTTTTTTGATATCACACCCCCCGCCCCCCCCGGTGGCCAACATTTCCGGGAAAAAAATTTTAGATGCCTTTTTTATACGAAAAGTGCCCCTCAAAGCCTGCCCCCCTCCAACTTTTAGAAGCTTGCTACGCCCCTGAGTAAGATGTTTTTGTTTTTCAACAAGTAATACTTTTCTAAAAATACGGATCTAAATTACAAATTTTTCAGTTTCCAGCCACTTTAAGACAACAATACGTTGCTAGTTTCCTTTGTGTTTTGCTCGTAAATTATTAATTAGTTTGAGATTGAAGAATAATTCCTGTTTTAGTCAGTGCACGGTTTCCACACTTGCAGCGTCTCGGCGGGAAATGTTGCAAAATGTTGAGCTCTATAGTTTCAAATCTTTTGTATTTTTCCAGGAATAATATTCTCTTTTCTTATTGATGTAAAAGATTGACAATTGGTGGGAAAGTCTGAAGCAAGACGATTTAAAGTTTGAACTATTATTGATTCACACAGAATATATGCATGCCATGAAATGAAATTTCTGAATATGTGGGATGAAGTTAAGTTGGTCCTCCATCCTAAAAATGGGATGTTGGCCATTTTTAGTAATTTATAAAATTTCAGATTTTCTTTAGCCTGTAATGATGAAGAAGAACTTTTTATATGATGACAAATGCTGTAACAGTATTGTAATAATATTCTAGCTGCACGGTTTTATCATTCATATTTTTATACTATATATGTCCCCGAAAAAATGCAGTAGCTATGCCGTTATGTTCAGTATAAATAGTCTTTAAACAGCCATAAAATTGGTTCTACTACTGTACGTACTAGACCAATTTTTAAAATCTCGTGTCAAAATTCATCACTTAAATTGAATTTTCGATGCGGCAGGTACAAAACGCAGGTTGCAGGTTGCAGGTTGCAGGTTGGAATTTTGCAGGTTGGGGATTTTGCAGGTTGGAATTTTGCAGGTTGGGGATTTTGCAGGTTGGAATTTTGCAGGTTGCCAGGAACTTTGCAGGTTGATAATGCAAACTTAAAATTACTCCACTTTTTCAGTATTCTAGTATAATTTAGTTGTGCATTTATTGCAGTCTGACTCCTTGTCAGCGCCTCTGCTCTAAGGCTAGTGGCCATCACCCCCGTGAAAACATTCAAAATGGCCAGTATTGGCTTGGACCTACAGGGAGACGAATATTTTGATTGTTGCGAGGTGGCTACATGACGTGACGGCGTTTATACTAGAATGTTGTCAAAAGTTAACTAACTCTCGAGTAATGTTACGGTAATTGGGGGCTTGAGTGGACCTCTCATAAGTGGGTGCAAAGGAGAGACACCTCATTCAGGCATTTTCTGAACTGCCACCACGTCATGTAGGCTCCTCTTAACAATCGAAACATTCGTCCCCCTGGAGGTCCAAGCTGATCTGGTCATTTTGAATGTTTTCACAAGGGTGATGGGCACTGATAGCGACTCCTTAGAGCAAAGGCTAGGAACATATGGCAGCAGGATAGGCTGATATCAAAAGCCCCGACAAGGAGTCAAACAATAAGTACACAATTAAATTATACTAGAATACTTTATAGTGGTGTAATTTTAAGTTTGCATCATCAACTTGCAAAATTCCTGGCAACCTGCAAAATTCCAACCTGCAAAATCCCTAACCTGCAAAATTCCAACCTGCAAAATTCCCAACCTGCAAAATTCCAACCTGCAACCTGCAACCTGCGTTTTGTACCTGCCGATTTTCGATGCTATTAATAATAATTAGCTGTAAAAAATCTGGAGCATAGAATTTTTTTGCATTATATGGCATTTTCGGGATACTATGTATTTTTGAATTGTTCTATTTGAATTACCGTCGGATAAGAAACTAGCAAATTAGCTAGATAGCTAATTTAAACCTTCAAGTAAACAATATTTTTATTTACACCTGTTCATCGTTGGACGCACCAGACGGTTATGTCATTTACACAAAGTAACACGAAGTATCAAACCAACTAAACAATACCCGCATTCAAACCACTACGGGCTCGCATAATAAAAACTAACAAGTAACAATAATGACTTGTCATGTAAAGCAGTAACCATTCATCGCTGAACATTTTACAAAAATCTCTAAAAAAAACGATGAAAAACTCACGCAAACTAACTGGGATTAATTCTAGTTATACTTTAATTCTAACCGAAGACGATTAGCCTAAGATCTGTGGCGAAAAATGAGCCAAACGCCACAAGATTATACTAAGAAGACCGTGGTCAGCATTGATGTCAAAGGTTTAAAAAAAAACAAATTCTCTTCGGATATCAATCAGGTTTATTGGTCAAAAAGACAGCGAAAGATATGGGTTGCCTCGTTGTTTCTTGGTTCTGTTATGCTGTATGTTACTCGGGTCGCAGGGCCGGTTACCATTGTTGCGATGGGGCAAGATTTAGGTTGGGATAAAACGGTTGCCGTGAGTATTGAATTATGAATGTTTGTGTTTTTTAATATAATTATGTTTCATCGCTTGTATATTTTGATCACGTACAAAGTACTAAAGTACTATGTGCAAAAATAAGCAAATATTAAGTTAATGTCTTTGTGTGTGTTTTGTAAATGCATGAACAAAGATAGTGATGAAATTGTATAATGTTGAAAGATATATTTGCACCAGAATTATATAGTATCACAGAGCCTATTTTGTAATAGTTTTACTTTTGCGTGGGAGATATTTCGCTGATGGCTAATGGGCTTGGCAGCTGCTTGAAAATAAAGCCAAAACACTTGAACAAAATATATGGGGGTTTTATGTGCCGAAGTTACTACATGACCGGCAGCTGGCTATCTAGTAAACTGCCGGCTATGTAGTGACTATAGTTAAAGTTGAATTTTTATAAGATAAACCGATCCCCAAACCCTTCTCTAGCCCTAACCGCTAACCTTTTGACAGTTTGGAAAGCTGGAAAAAAAAGTTTAAAACATTTTAAGAAAAAACAATGCTACAGTAAGTCAGACAAAACACATCCCGACCCCAACTGCATTTCACTTTCCGCACGCAGTGCATGCTTTTGCCGAATACGCCAACAGCAACCTCGGTAAAAGCTAATGCAAACAAAAGTTTTTATGTTTAACTATAGTCACTATACTGCCGGGCATATAAACCGTGACTGGCTGCCGTAGTCACTTTGTTTATATGCAGAATGGAACAAAAAGATATGGGGGTTTTATGTGCAGACAGAACTTCAGATTGGAAATTCTGCACAGGGGAATGCTTCCCCCATGCCAGATTGTAAAGCTCCGTACCGGCTAGCAAGTTTTCCTTGACAAGTTTACCTTCTCGTCTGTACGGTCAACAAGTTTTCCTTGACAAGTTTACCTTCTCGTGTGTATACGGTCAACAAGTTTTCCTTGACAAGTTTACCTTCTCATGTGTACGGTCAACAAGTTTTTCTTGACAAGTTTACCCTCTCGTGTGTATGGTAAACAAGTTTTCCTTGACAAAGTTTAACTTCTCATGTGTATACGGTCAACAAGTTTTTCTTGACAAGTTTACCTTCTCGTGTATATGGTCAACAAGTTTTCCTTGACAAGTTTACCTTCTTGTGTGTATACGGTCAACAAGTTTTCCTTGACAAGTTTACCTTCTCATGTGTACGGTCGACAAGTTTTTCTTGACAAGTTTACCTTCTCGATCGTGTGTACGGTCAACAAGTTTTCCTTGACAAGTTTACCTTCTCGTGTGTATGGTCAACAATTAAGTTTTCCTTGACAAGTTTATACCTTCTCATGTGTATGGCCAACAAGTTTTTCTTGACAAGTTTACCTTCTAATGTGTACGGTCAACAAGTTTTCCTTGACAAGTTTACCTTCTCGTGTGTATGGTCAACAAGTTTTCCTTGACAAGTTTACCTGCTCATGTGTATGGCCAACAAGTTTTTCTTGACAAGTTTACCTTCTCGTGTGTACGGTCAACAAGTTTTCCTTGACAAGTTTACCTTCTCATGTGTATGGTCAACAATTTTTCTTGACAAGTTTTCCCTTGGCACATTTTGTTCCTTGTGTGCACCCATTGAGCCGTAATGTGCCTCAGTGCGCTCTACTTATTTTTTTTACTTGTCTAACGCCAGACGATTTTACCCGTTGATGGGGAAACTCTGTGGCTTAATGGGTTAATTAACCAAAAAATCTGACAATGTCTCTAGTTAACCCAATGAGCAGCAGTGTACCCCAGTGCGGCCTACTTGTTTTTACTTGTCTAACGCCGGGCAATTTTCTCATCAATAGGGAAGCTTTGCAGCTTAATGGTTAAACATTTATTTCATGTCAAGAGGGCGTCTTTTGTTTGCCAAAACCATAGAGGTATTTCTTGTACACTTGTCAGGTTTTCCTTGGCGGCCGTATACACACAAACAAATTTTCCTTGTCCGAAAGCTGGCATGCTATAGCTTTGGAACAAGGCTCCTTGGCTAGGAAAAATTGTCAATTTTTTGACATACTCACGAGCAAATAACACTTGTCAAGGAAAATTTGTCAGGGAAAAATTGCCATCCTTATGAGACTTAAAATTTAATTTATTTTTGCGTTGGGAATTGGGCCTCGGTGGTGCAGTCGTCAGAGCAAGAGCCTTTCACCACTGAGTTTGTGGGTTCGATTCTTGCTATGGACTTAATACCGTATGTGAAAAGAGTCCGTCAATACTCTGCCGAAAGTCGTGGGTTTTCTCTGGGGGGGGGCTTTGGTTTCCTCTCACAGGGAAAGTTGACGGGGTGGCCGGGTTAGGATAAGCACAGTTAAGAAAGTAATATCACAATTGTTGTAAAGATAAAATAATCTAGGTTAAGTTTGTTATTAGGTAATTAAGCTTATAATTAAGCGTTTATTGATGTAAAGTGCATTTGATGCAAAGATCAAATCCAAAAGGAAAAATGCACTATAGTAAACGCAATCTTTTGTGCAAAACGGGCCCAGCAAAAATTCTTTGAAAAGCACCCTCTGTTAATTAGAGTTTTATAATATTAACATTCTCATGTAGGGTTCAGTTCTGTCAATCTTCTTCTGGGGTTATTCCTTCACTCAAGTTCTTGGTGGTTGGCTCAGCGACACATACAGCAGTCAAAGTGTTCTCGTATATTCATGTTTTGTCTGGATAATATTGACGTTTATTACCCCTATCGTTGTAAACCCAGAGTATGCCATCTTTATGTCGCCCACATCAGCTTTGCTTGTACTACGGTTTTTGTTTGGCGCCTTACAAGGTAAGCATATGTTTGTATTTATGTGCCAAGGGGGGATATAGAATGACAAATGGGATTTAATTACTCTGATATTTTGCTCTGTTTATAACCAGGCCATTGAGCATCGTTCAGCACTCTCCCATTGATTCACATTTGACAAGTAAAATTGTCTGGCATTAGACAGAGTAAAATAGTTGCACCTCCCCTGAATCAAAGATTAGATACTATAAAGATGTGCCACTCGACGTATTTCCCTATTATGTTTGCGTGTCCGTAATTTTCACTTACTGCCAAAATGGCGGCGAGACTGATGCCGTTGGATTTTACTATTTAGAGACTGATGGCGTTGAATTTGACACTTACTGGCAAAATGGCAGCTATAAAAAAATCTCGGACATAATTTTTGCAGAGTGGCACATCTTTACAGTATAGTATCTAATCTTTGCCTGAACAGTCATGCACCTCCCCTTGGGAAAGTTTCAATGATAGATCAGAGTGAAAATTTGACATTTGAATTTCTGTAAAATTGAAACAGTGATAGCCATTCATTTCTGTGTCAATTAGTACCCTTTTAATGCAATGTTTTGAAAGAAACTTTGCAGTAATTGTAATGAAAGGCAAAATGGGATGAGTTGTGTCAGTCATAATTCATTAATACACTACATGCATACAGTACGTCATGTTGACTTTGGCCCGTTCTAAGCCCTAACTTTCCATGGCTTTCCACCTCCCCTACTATTTCCACCAAAATCCGGCCTTGTCACATGGTACTGTACGTGGCTGAAAGCAAAGATTGGCATACCTACGGTACATCAGTATGCAAAATATTTACACTAGTAATCTACAGTACAGTAGTATTTTTATATTTCTTAGAGTCGTAGTGTTTTTTTTTTCTCCAGGTGTTTATTTTCCAGCCTGTTACAGTTTAATAGGAAAAAGAATTGCTCCAAAAGATAAGTCACTATGTACCAGTATTGTTGCATCTGGTATATCTGTTGGGTATGTTTTAAATGTTAATCACGTGTGTTCATTATCCAAATGTTAGCGCTTCATAATTACAGGACTTATTATTAGCATGACAAAATTACTGGATGCTGATTGGTTGAGAGGAGTACAATTATTTCATTAATTGTACTACAGTACAATTAATAATTTTCCCAGAACAAACAAAATTCATGGCGGAAAGGTATTTGAAACAAATGAAATTGCCCTAGAGCAACTTAAAGCAAAAGAACTAAATGAAAATACGAACAAAAGCACCAAATTTTGGTTGAAAGTCTGCCGGCAGAACCGGGCTTTGGCGTTCGAGGGAATAATATGATGTTGCTCGTCCAATTTTGGCAAAATTTCCAAACACCACTCGTACTATTATTCCCTATGATTCCCAATACTTACACAGGGGAAAATAAAGATTTACCATGTATACTATCAATGTAAAAACTGAACACTTACCATTATTGGTTATATTATATGATGTTTAATATTTACCATTATCGGCAATCACGACTTTTTTCCGATCAAATAAAAATTTGGCCAATCAGGAGCATATATTTATGTAAGACTAAGTTTCCTTGAAAACGATTTTAAATATGATAGTAATTAACTTTATTTCAAATTCAAGTTTAAGTCTACGACATTTTTGTATATATATATATATATATATATATATATATATATATATATATATATATATATATATATATATATATATATATATATATATATATATATATATATATATATATATAGCTTAACATTTTTTTAATCTTTTATTAAAGCATTTTTCAAGTTTTAATTATGGTTATTGCATTTTTTCACACAAAAGCATTAAGGAACACAGCATCATTATCAATTAAGAACTAAAAGTTATTACTTAATATTATTAATTTTACTAAAAAGAAAAAATCCTACTCAAAAAATCCTATCAAATTGAAATTATAACAAAAACGTTCGTCGTCAGCGGTCCGGATTGCAGACTGTTGAACAGACGACAGTATTTCATGCAAATCTGTTTTATAGTAAATTACTTTAGAGCGAGAATATTCTTGCGGCCTTTCCTGTCGTATGACTCGTATATCAACTAAACAAGAGTTTTCGCGTGTTTTGGCCTTAAAATATCTTTTACAGGGCCGTCTGACAAAATGTCCGGTGACGTTGAGTTTGGGTCGGACATATGTCCGATGACCTTCAGTTCCGTTTTGACTCGGAAATAAGTCTGAATGACACAAATGAATAAACGGTAAATGTTGTAAAAATATTAAATAGTTTGTTTCTTTCATACTTATTTCCAAGCCAAAATTAACTTGCTTGCCAGAACAGCAGTGTTAAAAAAGACTTCGACAACTTAAGCCCGTTTTCCACTTCACCATTTCGCTCGCCGCCCCGCGTTCGACTACGTTAAAACAACATTTCCAGTTCACCTTTTATACAATAGTACTCTGATTTTCCATTTAACATACAAGCCTCTAGTCCTGGGCTAGGGTACATTTTAATTTACGTCGGACAAAGCTACAGTTCGGTCGGACACCAATTCACTTGGGTCGGACAAACAATAAACCTCAGTTTCACTTTGGTCGGACAGAATGTCCGGTGGTTTCCTCTCTACGTCGGACAATTTCACGAATGGGTCGGACAATGTCCGTGACCGACCGATATTTTAAGGCCTGAATTTATGTTACTTTTATTTGTCTTTTACCGCGTACAAGTAACCATGTCTTTCAGACAATGGTCAAATCTATTTCTGCCGATCAAGATGAACGGCAACCTTGCTTCTTCGCCGATCAAAAACAATTTCCTGCCGATCATTGATCGTTGATCGGCCGTTATTTCGAGCCCTGTGCGCACAGGAAAAAATAAAGTAGCATTAATGGTAATTGTTATATAGCTAGTGTGAACACCAAACGTGATTGGCTGATTTGTAGTCACGTGGCTTTAGATAAATGCAATGTATCCCGCCCGGGCAATAAGTGAAAAATTGTTGCCCGCCCCGACCGGCTACCTACTGTACATAAATAAACAAAATGGCGGCACAAATTTATACTATTTAAACTACTGTTTTCGTGGCTTTGTGTTAAAATAAAGAATGTAAAAGAGAAGAAAAATACATAACAGGCAACAGGATATGCTGCTGAAACCATTTAAGTAGGGTTTTTAAATTTTAAACTCGTTTACGCTATAGAGTTTTTGTGATGAAATACAAATATTGTTCCCTCGAATCTCAATGTTTCCTTCGACTTCGTCTCGGAAAACATTGAGATTCTCGGGAAAACAAAACTAACTATTTCCCTCGGGTGCAGACATTAAGTGTATAATATTAAACATCATGTTTTTTTTTACCTATTTATCATATGTGGAATCTATGATAACCAATAACGTACGGTAAGAGTTCTAATCAGTTTTACATTCAAAAAACCATTAATGGACCATTCCCCAATTAACCAAGACTTTGAACTCAACAAGTCTGGTCGAAAATCTCAGCACAGCTTGAAAGAGCATCACAAAATTAGTAATATTCCAAAGTTTCGTTGCAAAATGTTGTAAAATGCAAATAATATAGCCTTGCGAAATTTTCAATTTTCAGTCATTTTAGATTACAAACGGGAAATGGTTACCACTTCTGTGCGTAATACAAAATGACTGAAAATTACAAACTTCGCAAGGCTATATTATCCCCATTTTACACCATTTTGCAACGAAACTTTGGAATATTACTAATTTTGTGATGCTCTTTCAAGCTGTGATGAAATTTTTGTTCAGGCTAGTTAAGATCAAAATTTTGGAAAAGTGGTAACCGTTTCCCGTTTGTAATCTAAAATGACTGAAAATTGCAAATTTCGCAAGGCTATATTATCCGCATTTTACAACATTTCGCAACGAAACTCTGGAATATTACTAATTTTGTGATGCTCTTTCATGCTATGATGGAATTTTGTCTAGACTTGTTGAGATCAAAATTTTGGTTAATTGGGGAATGGTCCATTGAAAGTTCAATTTTTTCCTTTGCTACTGCACACCAGAAGGGCTGTATTGACTGGAACCAGCTACTTTTATAACGGACGTTTTAATTTCATTATTTTTTCTTTAGTTCTGTATTATCTGGCATATTCGGTTCCCTAGTGATGTCGTATATAAATTGGCATATGGTATATTATATATTTGGAGGAGCTGGTTTCCTCTGGTTTCTATCGTTAAAATATTACGCATTACATAATGACATTCTTGAGTCTAAGGACAGCTCAAAACAAAAAGAAGAAAGGCTGCCTGTACCGTGGAGAACTATCTTCTCAAAGCCTGCTATATGGTAAGCTGCTTTGAATTTAGTAATTAATACAAGGCTTTAATGGAGGAAGCCTTGACGAAGCTAGCTGGATATAGCTCTATTGTTCTTCCTAGAGATCCTGTAAGGGTCATCTCTTATTGATCCAGTGTTACCACAGGAGGAAACCTAAACTAAACTAACTTTTAATTATTTATACTGGATATAGCTCTATCATTTATAGACTGTTCTCCCTAGAGATTCAGTAAGGATCATCCCTTATTGCATGATTCTGTGTTACCACAGGAGGAAACCTAAACTAAACTAACTTTATTTATACTGGATATAGCTCTATCAGTTCTAGACTGTTCTCCCTAGAGGTCCAGTTCATCTCTTATTGATCTGGTGTTACCACAGGAGGAAACCTAAACTAAACTGAGTTCATTTATACAGGATACTGTAGCTCTATCTGTTCTAGACTATTCTCCATATAGAGATCCAGTAATGATCTTCCCGTATTAATCCAGAGTTACCACAGGAGGAAACCTAAACTAAACTAACTTTATTTATACTTTATCTATCAGTTCTACTGTAAACTGTTCTTCCTAGAGGTCCAGTAAGGATTATCGATCTTATTGATCCAGTGTTACTACAGGAGGAAACGTAAACTAAACTTTATTTGTACTGGATAGCCCTAACCTTGGGTTTTTTATCATGATTAAATCCTTTCTCGTTCTTGCAATCGAACACTAGGGCTATTGTTGTAGCAGCATTCTGTCTGGGGACGTGTTTTGACATGCTGTTTGCGTGGATGCCGACATATTTTCACGATAATTATCCTGACAGTCAGGTAGTGTTTCAAAGTACAAGATTTATAAAATCGTTTTTTTGAATTTACAAATTGAAACAACAAAATATTGGATTACCGTAAGATTTCGTTGCATAATTGTTTTAAAAACTGGACTGCATGCAAGGAGGTGTTTATATGGAGGCAAGCCAGGTACCTGAGCTAGCTCGCTTTGCTGAGCTGATATCATCCCGTGTTTCCATGAGACTTTTGAGGCAGGCTAGCTCGCCAAAACAAACCATTGGTCTCACCTCTGCAAATAGTATAATATAGCAATATTTTCTCACGATCCTGAAATTCGCACTTTCACGGTTATAACCCACAGAATCGTTCACAGAGGCCTTTTAAGATCGAATTCTGTCGAAAAAATCTTATTTTGTACAACAATATATTGCCTTGAACAGAGCAGTAACACTCAGTCCGCTCATGCGAGCCAGCCAGGACATTGCATTTATATTGGATATTCCCAGTCCTGTCATCCGAGATCTCGGGTCAGTCGAGGCGGGATCTCGCTTAGGCGGGCCACAGGCCTCGAATTTGGGAAAAATAAAGGCAAGGCCAGTTTGACCTTGAATGTTAGTAAGTGTTTCAAAGCATCAAGGCCAGTATACAGGGCATCAAGGCCAGTTTGAAAATTTTATTCAGTTGCTATTTTGAAGTTTCAAATTTCGTTTGTTTCCATGAGACAAGAAAAATATACAGATTAATAATTAAAAATAAACAATTAAAAAAAAGGCCAAATGAAACTATTCATTTCATATTTACATGTTCGTAACTACCTATTAAACTATAACTAATAAGATTGTACAGTACATAAGTTGATTATTGCCAATTTTACAAATCATACACTTGGTATTCTAAAGCATAAGTACTGTACTCTGTGGTTGAGGGCAGGCCACTACTGGCCGTGGATTTCAGTATATTTCGAAGGCATAGCGGTCAACAAGCAGGGCATCGACGGCCAGTTGCCGCCATGGCCGCCGCTAAATTCGAGGCCTGGGGCCAGCTCGGTTCCCATACAAACATAAAATGAAATTTAGTAGGAAATGATAACAAAGATGGGATCTTGCCTAAACCGGGCCAGCTGGGGTACCTGGGCTGGCTTGCCCCATGTGAACAGTCCCGCATTCCAGGGCTCAAAATAACGGGAGATAGGTATCCGGTCAAAATGACCGGTCAACTTGATTTTAGCTCGGTCAAAATCTGTTTTTGACCGGTCATTGATACGTTTACATTAACAGTGAAACAAACTATTAGAAACTTGTTTTGATACATCATAGTTTCATGTTTTAATTCAAGACGTCGGCAGTCACATTGGAAGGCATGAAAATGTGGCCAGTCAAAATGACCGGTGAGGTAAAAAAGTGACCGGTCAAGAGGCATTTTGGTCCGGTCATTGTCCGTTGACCGGCCGTTATTTTGAGTCCCGCAGTCAGAAATAGCCATCTATTTTCAATAATTTGTCTATTTTAAAATCCATATACAGGGTGTTATATTTAATGTTGTTCCATGGTTGGGTCATCCTTTGATAGCTGTAATGTCTGGGCATTGCGCTGACCATATGATCAGAACAGGTTTATACATGCATTAATTATAGTTCAAAACATCTTTGATAAACTGAAACTTTTTAAAATTATCTCTTTTGTATTATCTGTGGAATCATCACGAATTAATATACTAAATCTGGGAATTTTGTTTAGGTTACACAAACACATTTGTTAGAAAATTATTTCAGGTAAGTACTCCCTGTTTCATGATTTTTACAAATATAGAGCGTTTGCACATGACGTCACAGCCGCCATGTTGGTGTTCCAATTCAAAAGAATTTTAAGTAGACTCTTTTGTCTGGAACACCAACGTGACCGCCATGGCTTTTTTCGAGGTGGTCCCTGGGGAATGAGTGCAAACGCTTTATACAGGGTGTACATGCATATAAAAATCAAGATTTTGGCCATCCCACTCGAGAGAACTACCTTACTTGTATTAAAATTCGCGTCGTACTCATTTTCGCCCAAATGTAATTTCGCGCACCTTGTCGAGACTTATTCGCGCAGCTTCAAATTCGCGCAGTAATTTTCCGTGTTCGTTCTTTTTGGTTTGTTTAATAGAACTATTAACAACTAACACATTTATAATGAGCATTTTTTATCAACAAACACTTCAATATTTGTCAAAATTTAATCGAAAAGCGATAATAGGTAGCCTGTAAAATGGCTTCAAAATTATGTTATGTAAGCAAAATTCATGATAACAATAAAGCGTGAGTTCAAAATACCAACAAGAACATTTTCCTAATACAATAACACAATGCAAGTAGTAATGCAAATCAGTTAATAAATCAACCGATTTGCATTACTAATAATCAGTGTCTCATATTACACCACAAAGCTTGTCGCGCGGATTATATTTCGCGCAGTACTAAAATTCGCGCACCCAGCGCTGCGCGAATTCTAGTACTGCGCGAATTTTAATACAAGTAAGGTATACAGTAAATCAAAGGGTTTTTATAGTTGGAAATTTCGAGTATAACGTTTATACAGTTTTAGACCAGGAGCAGTTGCGAAAAATGCAACTATAGACTTTCTGCATGGCAGTAATCGAACTTGCGTGTAGCGCGTTCGCTTGTGTCAGCCCCCAGGGGCGTTTGCTTGTATCAAACTGCAAGCTACAATTGGAAGTGTCGCAGATGTTTTGTCCATGATTGTCTGAAATGAGTCGAAATTATATCCGTATATATTTCGCTTTCTATATACATGTCTTTGCCAGTTATTTCGTTTATGATGCGCATTCCTTATGACCTACTTATGTTCATAATTACATTCATTTTTAATGCGCTATATCTTGGTTATTGAATTTGAAAGATACAGACAATCCTGGACAAAACCCAACACTCTATTAAAACAGTCCTTGGTGGCATTTTTTTACTATTAGACCGGAATCATTTACTCGTTTTCACCCCCCAAAACAATGCTGGACGTTTTCACCGTATTCTACGAATGCAATCAACACTGAATGGCGGGGGTAGGGGGGGGGGGGCGATAATCTTATGAAGTTTCGTCAAATAATTGGAAGTGTCACAGATGTTTTGTTCATGCAGGATTGTAGCTCTCAAATTCGTTTACCCCCAAAACATGCTTTATATAATGTTTAAGGTGACTCGATACAGTTTTCAAAAATTCAGGTGTTTAACAGTTTGACATGTTCAAACTACGCATTTTTAGGATTTATTCAAAAGATATTGGTGTTTTTTATATATTTTGATAACTCTACTTTCAAATTATATTAGTTTTAGTAACAGATAGCTCGTTGCTATGACGACATACGTGTACGAAATTCACTCCAAAATGGCCTATCGTTTCGTATAGTTGGAAAAAAAGCATGGTGACCCCCAATTTTTTTTCTTGCATTGTTTTACTTGGACGAAAAGCTAACAATTAGCAAAATATTAAAAAATTCTGTAATGCCATTTTTTTGGAAAATGCGAAAATGTCATATTCTTCGTTAAAATTTTTTTGGCATTACAGAATTTTTTTATTTTTTGTATAATGAAAGTTTTTAGCGGTGCAATACAGCATGCAAAATTTGAACATAGGTCACCAGGCAAAATAAAGAGATATAGCGCATTGTTTTTCTAAAATGGAAAATTCTAATGACGTCAGCAATCGACACAAAACGCTATACAACACGCGCAATGACGTGAGATGGCGCGAGCAACTGCTCACGTCAGGTCATTTTGGAAGTTCTTTCATTTTGTTAATCAGTTTCCACGACCTGCGCGTAAAAATGGTCGCCCAGTTTTGTTCGCGATTCTTGAGCAGGGTTTTTGTGATAACTATATCGAGCCACCTTAAGTTTGATTTTCTGAATTGTAATTTTAGTCGTTCGCTCTACTGGGACCAGCAATAGCTTTACTACTGATGAATTACCTAAAGACTTTTTGGAATGCGATATTTTTAATGACAGTAGCTGTGTCGTTCTGTGCATTCAATGCCAGTGGTGCGACGGTAAATGCACAAGAAGTCGCTCCAACTTACGTCGGCTTTGTATACGGTAAGTTTGGTCGCAGCAGTGAGCTCTCTCTCTCTCTCTATATATATATATATATCTGGAGTGAGAATTCGAGTCCAAAACGTGAAACCAAGGGCGCTTTCCATTAATACGGTCAGACCGGTCAGAACGGTCAAATTGTTGAATGAAACACAAAACGTTTGGGCTTTGGATCTATCTGACCTGAAAATTTAGATAAAATTAGAATGAGGTCCATTTTCGCTAGATATTTGAGAAACATCGACCAGATCTTTCCATTGATACAGAGACAAAAATTCGGGTCTGACCGGTCAGGCCATTAAATGGAAAGCGCCCCAAGATCGAGCTATTGGACGTCAGTTCCAATCCCTTTTCTATTGTTTTTGTCCGCGCGGTTAACACGAAACTTCGTATTTTCACCACATTTAAAGAATAACACTATGGTTCTATGAACTGATAACGTGTTTAGCGATACGGTCCGTTAGACAAAAAAAGCTGGAAGTAACTGGGAAAAACGGTTTTAAAATTGTTTATGACCATACTGGACGTCAATTTCCACTATTTTATGACTGAAGATCCGCTCCATATATTACTCAAACTTTGTTCCCCATGCACTTGAAATATTGTCTGGTTAATCCATATTTGTGTATTATTTTTTGGCAGGAGTTATGAATACTATGGGATCTGTACCAGGTATAGTAAAATTGTATTTATTGTATTCCCCAGTGTAACTTTACCTGTAGAATGGTATCGATGGGGAGGAGGACAACCGCACCCAATGCCAAAAGCAGGCCATACTTTAGAAATGACAGGGGGAAATGATTTTGAACTGTATCTTCGGGCGAAATTCTACGGTACATATTGCGTCACTTCATTTTCGTCAAATTTTCTTCAAAGCGTTGACACCAGAGTTAAATCCAAAAAGAACAGTTTGATAGGGCAAATACATAAATGAATGAACCGGATCACTTTGACAGTTAAAAAAAAACTGAAATTGCATGCAGGCCATAATTCAGTTGACTTGCTGGCAAAAAAAAAGTTTCTCAGGCCATATTTTTTTCACTATTTCGAGTCCTGGATATAAATCTGATCCTACGATACTGTTTTTTGTTAAAAGGTTTTATTGGTGTTTACATCACTGGATACATCCTAGAAACTAGAGGAGATTGGACACTAGTATTTCAAGTCACAGCATTGATCTCAATCATTGGCTGGGTCGTCTACATCTTATTTGGCTCATCCAAACGGCAAGTATAGAGGCATAAATACAGAGAGCCTAATGGTCAGCCATCGGAATTACTACAAGTAAGGTCACCATGAGGCTCTGTTTAGTAGATTCTTGCTAAACTATAAACATATTCGAGTTATGACGCAACGATATACGCAATAGGAAATCAGATATGGTGGACAGTCGACAAGAACATAGAAATATCGAGACCTATACAACTCCCTTATGACACTATGTATAGAATATGGTTATTCATTGGAATAAGCGCTAATAAGATAGAGCACAAGTCCTCAAGGTCTTGCAAATAGGTCCTATTTGGAATCAAGATAAACTATATGAACCCGATTAGATTTAGTCTAATGTCTTACGTCATGTGTCTTTTGTCGGAAAGAGGAAATGACGTCATAGTGCTACACCAACAATGCGTCGATCAAAATCTGTGGCCAAGGAATAGTTTCAAGATTTTCACTAGTATATTCTGTCGTGCGTACAACACGGCATGCATTGGGCACTTTATTTTGGCGAAGACTCGACGAATTTTAGCTCATTTAAATTTGAAAGAAATAAAATCTCTCAAATATTTCGAACAAACATTATTTAATCCACTATCCATGCATGAACATTATTCATTAAATATGTTCGAAGTGTCGTCCACGGTTAAATCAAATTTGCGACACTTACCGTATTGACACAGTGCATATATGAATTTTCTAAAATGTTTTGCAGAGTGTATAGGTAGGATAGGTATATAATACTGTTCCAATAGTAATAAAATAACTTTTAAATTCAGTTTTTGTTATTGCTTTTTTGTGCTGGTAATTAATTTCCGAGAATGTTTTGATTTTGCATTTCAAATCGAATTTGCACTGTTTTGAGACCATTATTATACCATATGGTCAGCCTAGTCCCAGGCTCTCTCTCTCTATTCGCTGCTTTGATATATTTAAATGAGTCTTAAAAGTTTTATGCCTGGGTGTGCTGTGCGGAACGCTTCAGTGAGAGAGCCTAGCAGATTTCGGTAAAATGGTAGCCCGCGTGCAGGCCCAAGGGAGCAGGCTCAAGGGAACTTGATAGTGGGCCTGCAAGCAAGGCCCGGTATTTTGTTTTTTTGCTGTTAGATTCTATAATTAGATAAGTGATTCATCACAAAGGCTCTCGATAAGCTTAAAATTCGAAAATTGATCACTTTTTTCGATTATAAATGTAACAAGAACAGACTGTTTATTGCTTACTTGAAGGAAGAGATGTTTTTGCCGTTATGCCAATGGGGATTGCTTGTCGTGAGGTGTTGGAATAGCACTCATTACGACTGGGGTAAACTATAGATTAGTAACCTTTACTTGAGTTTCATTAATTTCAAACAGACATGATACGTTATATGTTCCTCAAGAAAATTATCTTTTGGTTGATGTTGAGATGCAGTTGCATTTAAGCCTATTCGAAACACTTTGCGATTTACAAGGCTTCGCTGAGAGAGCGAAACAGAAGACGGTATTAAATTGCCGTTTGAAACGAAACGATCTGGACTCTGAACGCTCTCTTCTTTTGAGAGTTCTTTACCAAATGAAATAACTGAAATA
>CACRXK020003699.1:0-34969 GCA_902702795.2 Paramuricea clavata | reverse complement strand
TATATATATATATATATATATATATATATATATATATATATATATATATATATATATATATATATAGCTTCTTTGGATACTTATAATGCAGAATAATCGAACTCAAATTTTGTAAACCAGGGGGGATGTGTATGTTGCAACAAACTAAAAGTGGCTTGCACGAGATTTGAAAGCTTTAATCGTATTTTGAGTTAATGGGTGAAAATGTGTTGGGTGTTTAATTGCTGCACGAAATTTCAGAAAATTAGCTTCAGTTTAAGTCCTTTAACTATTCACGCAAACTTACAGTTTTCTTAAAAAAACAGCTTTTTGCATGCTTAATTAATGTTTTTGCCTAATTTGCATATGTAAATAATATGCAATAATTTGCATAATAGAGGCAATAAAGGCATTAATTAAGCATGCGAAAGACTGATTTTTTAGGAAGCTGAAATGATAGGTTTATATGGCTTACTGTCGATGCAATGGAAGTGTTGATAAAATATTGCATGAATTCATTTCCTCAATTTGATCAATTTATACGAATTCAAATTTCTTTTTACTTCCTGTGCGTTTCCTATTGGCCATTCGGTTCTGAAACGAAATCTAATTGGCTCATCTAAAGGTAATAATAAGTTGATCAATTTTCTATGAAATGAATTTGATCAACTTGAGGAAAGGAATTGTTACAATATTTTATCGACACTTCTATTGCATCGACTGTAACCTAAAGCAAATTGTCTGATATTTTGTACAGTAATTAAAAACCCAACACTTTTTCCATCCATTAACTCAAAACATAGTTAATTTAAAGCTTTTAAATGTCGTGCGCAAGACATTTTTTGTTTGTTGGAAAAGACACCCCCCCCCCCCCTAGTTCACAAAATATGAGTTTGAGAAATTGTTTTCATTATTCTACATTACAAGTACCCAAAGAAGTTATATATATATATCAAAAACTGGATATTAATAGCTGTTTTGCGAAATTGAGAGCAATTTCAAATCTGTTTCGTTTTTCTTTTATCTGTATATTACTTATTAATAAAGAGTAACAATACGCACCTGTTAGGTTTTTTAGACATAAAGTCAACAATTTTTTTTATGTTATTGGGTAGTACTATCATTAGAGTGTCGGCTGGGCCAATCGACTTGCCTGTACCACGAAATAACTCTTGCAAATACATAGTCCAGTTAAACTAAGAGATAAACCGAAGTAAGAATGGATTGATGTGGGATATATATGAGTGGAAAAAGACTTTGAGTTTTGGTAAGATATTATGGCAAGGAATGGTAGGAAACTATACGGCAGAGTATGTTATATCATTGTATGGGATGGTATGACGATTTTCAAGATTTTCAAAAATATGGTTTTCAAAAAAGTTTTAAAAGAGTTTTTTTTAAAAAGCAAAAAAAGTTTAAAAAGTAAGATTTTCGAAAAAGTTTGAAAAGTTAAAAAAATTAGGGTTAGTGGTTAGAGGTTAGGGTTAGGGTTAGTGGTTAGGGGTTAGGGGTTGGGGTTAGGGTTAGTGTTAGGTGCCGCGAATTTATTATTATGATAAATTCAAAATGTGTCGCGAATTTATCATAATGATAAATTCGGACGTGTTCAAGAATTTACTCGTATAGTAAATTCAAAGGCGGAGCTTATGATGTATTTTTCGCATTTTATAACAACATTTCGCAACCAAACTTTGCAAATTCACTAATTTTAGTATGCTCTTCCTAGCTGTCGTGATTTATTTGCATCTACTTGCTTAGTTTTAAAATTAGTCTACAATGGGAATGCAAATGAAACATACCAGACAGTGCATGGTGTGATGAACAGGGTGTCCCCCCAAAAAACAAAAACTATTGAAATAAATGTATCGTTAGAATTTGAATGTCTCAGCACTCTGCTGAACCTACACGTGCATCAAAGCCTGACGTAGGTAAATTTTATGCATAAAGAAACCGTTTAAGAAACTGTTTTAAATTTCCAAGAGCAGAAAATCGTGCGCTTTACAAAGATATTTTAAATTCTTAATAAGTCAATATTTAATGTATGCACCCTTGTCAATATTTTACGCTTTGCGTTCAGCTTAGTGCCAGCTAGGGCATTCAAATTTTAACAATACGTTATCTCAACGGTTTTGTGGATTTTTTTGGGACACCCTGTGTAGTATATGTGTGGCATGGTATATATGACATGCCTGGTGATTGGTAATTGGTATGGTAACTTATACTGTCAAAGTTCAATTTTTCTGTTTGCCGATTGGTCAAAACCGTGTCACGTGCGGTCCACAAAACGTCATGTTCGGCAATCGATATAACCGGTCAATAATAAAATGTGCAAAATACGCATGCGTGTCAACCATGAAGTTCCAAAGTTCATTTTTTGAATCTACGAAGTAGATTATATGCTATCGATTTGTTAGCTGTTCACTGTTCACTGTTCACTGTTCACTGTTCAGTGTTAACTTAGCCAATCAGTGACCAGTATTACCAAAAATTACGTAATTACAAATCACGGCTTGGTCGCGAGACAATCCAATATGGCGGTAAAGAGGGGTTATAATTTATGATTTATATTTATTCACGCATTGAAATATCACGACTTGTGGATGAAAATGGAGCGAATCAAGAACTACGTGTCTGTGTTTTGTAGCAGCATGATTGCTGTACACTTTTCAGCAATTTACGAAATAGTACGTATTGATTTTTGAAGCGTCTGTGTTTCCTATTTGAAGTCATCTGGACACTTAACACTCAGCATTTGAATCCGTTTTGGCGCTCGAATGAAGGCGACATTTGGTAAAATATGAGCTACAGAATTATTTTAAAGTATAGCAACCAGCGAAGAAGTAAGCCACTAAGGTTTCGAGTAAAATTGACCCATGCATTAAATGGTTTAAATATACAAACAAACGTTTTGCGACAGCCGACCTCTGAACTTTGATAAATAAAGCTGATTGCGTGTTCTATGAAGTCTGTATCATGAAGCGCCGATTTCTTACTCCAGCTTAGTTTCCCATATGAAAAAATTATGTTTTAAAGTACATAAATGCACAGCGTATATTAACGGCTCACCGCACACTTTCGTTGAGTGCCAATGTTTATTGTTTAGAACGTAATTCTCCAACATGTTGTTGTTACAATTCCGAAATGTAATACGACCCGATATGAAGTCTGCGCTCATGTCGAATATTATTTCACTCAATGTAGACACAATAAAAGTGCAACAGTGATGTATTTATACGTGATTCTTGTTCACGTTTAACTATATATCAGCTTATTCTGTCTCTGTTTCAACATATCATTTACGAACAATTGAAAATACTTTGTTAGTCAATTGTGTATTGATGTGTTTCATAATATCTTGTTTCACGGCAGGAGCATTAGCCTTATATTGGTTCTGGTGAGCAGGAGTCTCTATTATTATGGTGTGTACGAATTCGTCACGCGAAAAACGCGTTCGGATTGTGCACGCATAAGACACAGTTACTGTGGGTTTTTACTACCATAGTACCATGGATTTGTTTATAATAAGTGTTCAACTAAATATCGTCCTACAATTAGAATTGTAAATATTTTAAGTCTGAAAGTTAGCGCAAATTACTGGTATGTCAATGACCTGTTTAGGCACGCATATATTATTTTCTGATTATATTCTAGACTAGCTCGTACTTGTCGGCCATTCACTTTTGAAATTGTCAATTGACTACAGGGTAGAGTGGGGCAACGATTTATTGCTATTCGTAGATTCATGTACGCGTAGCGTACCTATTTTTTAAACTTTTTACTAAACATTTACGGCGTTCCATTTATCCAGATTTGGTTTCAAATTAAGTTCACTCCAATAACCGGTGAATTATTCCTAATTTGACACTTATACACTAATACACTATATAACAAAACACTTATTTACTGAGACCTCGGGAAAGCAGTGTGTTTTGTGACCCCTCGACCGGCGGTTTCGGGTCCACAAAACACACTGTTTCCCTCGGTCTCAGTAAATAAGTGATAATTATGGTATTCCATATACTCATATGGTATCCATATATATAGTATGGTATTATAAATTAGGGTGGTAATGGTACAGTAAATAATAGCTTTATTAGCATGACTATATAAATTTACGGTATTGCTAAAGCATATAATAATATACATAAAGATATTACTCGACTGTGATTGGTTGATTTCAGTGCAGTTAATCCCAAACAGCAGTGCAATTTTCTGTAATCACAGTGCAATTTTCAGTAATCACAGTGCAATTTTTTGTAATCACAGTGCAATTTTCTGTAATCACAGTGCAAAAATCTGTAACAAACTGATCTGATGGGTGAGAAAACATTGTGATGATTAAATCAACCAATCAGTTTAAAGAAATTTAGTTTAAAGAAGTAACGGTCATAGATTGCTTCAAAACAAAACAAACATGGCGCCGCGCTACACAAAGTAAAAGTTGCCTTCGCGTGGAAAGTATGGCTTTTATCTTTATTTTTAAATGGAAAAGCATTTACCTTAAATTAAACAAGACTAACAAAAATTACATAGTTGAGTGGAATTTTCAAGCTGTTAGCGTTGTATAATGTGATATAACAAAGCCACGAAAAAACGTTAAAACTACGATTGTCTCGAACATTTTTATGTAAATTATTAATAAGTAATAGCATGGTTTCTCGTGAAATTTGGATAAACATACACTCGTGAGTTTTTCAAAGACCTCAAATAGCACTCGTCCTTCGGACTCGTGCTATTTTGAGGTCTTTGAAAAACTCACTCGTGCATGTTATATCCAAATTGCACTCGAAACCATGCTATTACCTATACTAAAAGTTATAACAATATATAGAGAACTATGGTAAACTAGGATTATACAATTTACAAATTAGTACATGTGCAATTATCAACTTAATAGACTAACATAACATTAACGTTAATAAGATCTAAGAACTAAGAACTAAGAAGAAATAATGTAGACAAGTATAATATTTACAAATAAGGTGGTTATTACAACCTCTGCTAATTGCACTCCTGGTTTCAAGGTATTTAAGCCTTTGTTCAAAACATGAGTAAACAAATTTTGACAGTTTAGTTATGATTTCACTATCAGTTGACTTCATTATGTCACCTGATAGAGTTTGGGAATTCAGTTGAAACTCGTTAGATGAGGCATTCTCAAAAGAACTTCGGAGGTCTTCACGAGAATGCTCATAGGCTTTGCAAAAGAGTAGAAAATGGGTTTCGTTTTCCACCTTTTCTGAATTAGAGATTTCACATAAGCGTTCTTCTTGGGGTATATTTTGGTATCGCCCGATCTCAATTTGGAAGTTCTGGCTGCTACCTGCTAACTCTAAAACGTGAAAGGCATTTTCTCTTGCACTGTATGGGTCTTTTATAATTACTAAGTATTTTTCGAGGTTATGGTCCGTTTTGAATGTTGAATAGAAAGTTAATTTGGATGAATTTCCAAGTTTATGTTTCCAGAATGTCAAGTATTTTTCCTCAAGAATTTTGGTAATTAATAGCTTCAATATGTTAAGACGTTACGGCTTCCAGATTAGGGATTTCTTCATTTAGATTTAAATTTTTGATTGTATCCATTGCATTTCTGTATAAATGGAAGTTTTCAACCTAGAGTAGAGATCTTTCCAGATTAGAAAGGCTTGCTTTGCAATGGCTGTTTTGGGAAGTGAGTTTAAGTTAGTGATGTATTTGAAGACCCTTTTGAATACATTGATAACCAGAGGGCACTCAGAGACTGCATACCTCCGCCCCCATTGAATTTCGGTCGCGTGAAATGCAACTAAGACAATAGATAATGAAGGCTGAAGCTTAATGAGGTTTATAATCTCGTTATTAGACACCTTAAGATTGACGTTTACGGCAAACGTCAAACCGCTAACAAAGTTTTTGATTTTACAACTCTATTATAATAGCTTTTACACCAATTTTGAAATATATTAAACAATTATTAAACTTGTGGTATTTACCAATGATTTAAGAAAGCAAATGAACCACTAATAATGTATTCACCAAAGCAGTAAATTAAGATTTGGCGTTTGAAGTTTACGTTTGGCGTATAAATTTCATGCTTGAACGACTACAAGCCCTCATAGCAGTTCAAGTATGAAATTTATACGCCAAACGTGAACTTCAAACGGCAGATCTTATTTTACTGCTTTGGTGAATACACGACTAGTGGTTAATTTGCTTTCTTAAATCATTCCTAAAGAGCACAAGTTTAATAAGTTCAACATATTTCAAAACTGGTGTAAAAGCTATTATAATTGAGTTGTAAAATCAAAAACTTCGCTAGCGGTTTGACGTTTGCCGTAAACGTCAATCTTAAGTGTCTATTGTCTTCTTAGTACTGCGTGCATACATTATACACATCCTAATTACGCATTCAGTGAGTTTTTTTTTTAATTGACCGGGAAAAGCAAGACAAAATTGTGTTCATTTCTCTTCAATTTTTAACCAAATTCAACCAAATTTTAATTAGTTCTTCCTTAGCCGATGGGAAATGCATTCAAAAAATTTCGTATGAATATGTATGGTATTTCTTGAGTTATCGTGCTCACAGACAAACACACACACATACACACACATACATACACACACACACACACACACACACACACATACAAACCCGGATGATTACATAACCTCCTGGCGGAGGTAATAAGAGGGAGTTTTCCAAGCCTAGCTCTGGAAGCAATGTTACTTGCTTTCCTATTTACAGCGAGGTATATTTTACAGAACTTAAGATGGACTTTTTCAATTGGTAACTTGTCCCAATTGTTGAAATCGTTTTTCTTGTATGTCCCCCATACTTCAAAGGGTGACATGAAATATTATAGCCCCCCGCCAAAAAAAAAAAATGACAAGTTAATAATAAATTTAAGATTAAAAATTCCCGTACTAATATAACGGCAAAGGTAAACATAAAGTTATATCCATGCAAGCATACCTTAAACGATGTGAAATTATGCAACTCTTGAAGAGTCATAAATTTCACGAACTTGTGATATTGACTTGGCTCGGCTATCAAATCCTCCTTTAACTGCAAAATGTAGTACAAAATCATTCATCAGTGCGACATCTGACTTTAGATAACATCCATTGTTATATAGCTAGCGTGAACACCAAACGTGATTGGCTGATTTGTGGTCACGTGACTTCAGATAAATGCAATGTTTCCCGCCGGGCAACAAGTGAAAAATTGTTGCCCGCCCCGACCGGCCACGTACATAAATAAACAAAATGGCGGTACAACTACGATAATTACAAACTACGATTTTCCAAGTTTGTGTTCAAATAAAGAATGTAAAAGGGAAGAAAAATACAGAACAGGAAACAGGATATACTGCCGAAACCCTTTAAGTAGGTTCTTTGATTTTAAACTCGTTTACTCTATAGAGTTTTTGCCACGAAAAACAATTGTTGTATATGAATGTTGTTGTCAGAAATTGATTTTTGTTCGTCGCTATATAACAAAACACTTAATGTCTGTTCCCTCGGGAAATAGTTAGTTTTGTTTTCCCTCGAATCTCAATGTTTCCCTCGACTTCGTCTCGGGAAACATTGAGACTCTCGGGAAAACAAAACTAACTACTTCCCTCGGGAGCAAACATTAAGTGTGTATTTTAAAATTAGGCATATATGGCAAAGTCGCATATTCGGGCAGGGTAATTAACCCGAAATAATTAGTCTTCTTAATTAATAGTATTTTACGCATAAACCGTACAAAATTGGAAATTACATCAATCGTATAATAAATAGTTTTATTATAATTCTATACTGTTCTGTTCTGTTCTGATGGAGCATGCAAACCGGAAAACCTAAACTATTGTCTTCTTGAACTAAGAATAATATACATACTGATGTACATGCGCCATGTATATCACATCTATAGACATAAGATTGAGAATGAAAATAAGAACGATTACTGACCATATAAAAATCATTTTCCAATTTACTAATTCTTTCCACTTCATCAACTATTGTGTTGTTGACTGTCGAATTAGCTCCAAGCAATTTAAATACAGTTGACATAAATATTTTGTAATTATTGTCGAAATCTAGATCAAAACTCTGCAAAATAAAATTAGTCCATAAAATTCAATATATGAATTAAACGAGACGAATTTTGAAATTAGACTTATCACTATATGGAATATACAATGGGATAATTAGGCATTCGATTTACTCTCCCTGGATGAACAAGACAAATGTTCGCTAATTTTGCATTCAATTTGCATCACAATTTAACCAAAATTTGATCAATTTGTTCTTGACTCAACGATACATTATAATAGATCAAGGACTTCAAACCGAGACTTACCTCTTCATTATGCATTGCTTTTTTACCCTTTTTAGTCAGATGGCTGGGAGAAGAACCTCCAGAAATCTAGAACATAATTATAATGCAGAAACAGAATAAAATGCAAGCATGGATCCAGCTAAACTCTTCATACTGCAAAACATTTTTTGTGACTGAAAAGCTGAGTAAAATAATCCACCCACAGTGACTCAAAATATTGAGTAATATAACTCAAATTTATGATTACATTTACTCATAATTTTTGCTAGTGAATTAATCTTTATCAGATCAGGTATAGCTACCTATACAGGTTGTATTAAAAAAACTGAACAGATTTGAAATTGCTCTCAATTTTGCGAAACAACTATTAGTATTCAGTTTTTGATATATATAATTATGGCTTCTTTGGGTACTTATACTGTAGAATAATGGAAAGAATTTCTCGAACTCAAATTTTGTGAACCAGGAGTGTGTCTTTTCCAACAAAATAAAAATGGCTTGCGCGCAAAATGTAAAAGCTTTGATCATGTTTTGAGTTAATAGATGGAAAATCTGTTGAGATTTTAATTATTGTACAAACTTTCAGACAATTTGCTTTAGTTTAAGCCCTTTAAACTAAAGCAAATTGAATAGTTAAAGGCTTAAACTAAAGCAAATTGTTTGAAATATGATTAAAGCTTTTAAATTTTGTGTGTAAGCCATTTTTAGTTTGTTGGAAAAGATTAACAACTATAATTTGAGTTCGTGAATTTTTTTTTCGTTATTCCACATTATAAGTACCCAAAGGAGCTGTATACATAAAAAAAACATGATGCTAATAACTGTTTTGCGAAATTGAGAGCAAATTCATATGTCGCGTGCTGTGGTGCCCCATCATAATTAATATAATTGTATTAGAATAGATAATTGGAAACTCATTAGCATAACAATATAACTCATTATCTATGTTAGTCAACGTTTATTCATAAATGTGGTCCTTCGCCGTCCCGTGTTTATTGTATTTTTGCCAAATCCAGGAATTATAGCAATTTCCAATTTACCCAATGTTCGAGTCACGGATAGGTAACTTTCCTAAGACATTGCTATTGGTTAGTTGGGCAAAAATACAATATGCACGTGACGGTGAACGACCAGATTTATGAATAAACGTTGACTAACATAGATAATGAGTTATATTTTATTCTAATGAGTTTCCAAACCATCTATTCTATTAACTATGGCCCCGTTGACCAGTACATCTGTGACATCACAGCGGGTAAAATAGAAACAATGACAGCAGTCTCGTCAAAGTCAAAATTTATAAAATCCTTCAAACTTATGTTTAAGAATTTATGCAGAACTAAAAAAACTGAGACATCACTCAGACTTGTTTAATTTAAGATATTTTTATATAGGTTTTCAGGTAAAGCAAGTGCTTGATGATTACAAATATATTTTCTTTATATACATTCTGTTCGTGTGTTTGCCGTTCTCTTGGCACAATTTTTTAAACTTGCATTTAACCTTTTTTAAAATTATAAATCTGCTTTCTAAGTCGTAAACAATTTCTGGGAGTGTTTTCGTTGTATGTTATCTTCTAATAAGGCCTTAAAAGAAAATAACTTGTTGTTTGGTGGCTGCAGTTTTTGTTAACTGCCATTATATTTTTGCCAATAATGTTGCAGAGTTGCCAACATCAATATAAATTTTAAAAACTCATTATTGTGCGAATTCTTGAAGAAAAGACAAAGGAAATTATTGCCTTGTGATGTCGGTGGTTATATATGTGATAAAAAGTTATGATCATGCATTTACATCAACTTCAGTTTTAATTTTCTCGGCTCGTTTATTCTTAAAATTGCTTCTCCAATAAATTCATGAGATTGGACGTTTTTAAGTCATTTAATTTAGCTAACACTCGCATGCAGTCCGCACTTTATCAAATATTAATACAACTTTTGCAATTTTACATTAACCTTCAATATTGATAGAAATTAAAAACAACTGTTTCACTTTCAGTGTTTTCAATAATTTGTATTTCACTTACCGTCACAAGAACCGGTTTGGATCTGTTGAAAGGATCATTTTGAACATCGAAAGACAGAAAAGCATTAATTTTCAGATCGACAGCCACCCTCGCTAAAACCTTTTCGAGTATCCACGAATGTTCACTCCAGTTCTTGTTAGTGATACTCCAGGAGCCATATTGTTCCATATTGTTTATTACATGAAGAATTGGTTTAATCCCAGCATCCCTAACATAGCTCTCATTTATGCAAGACTTGTAGTAGATGTAAGCTTTATAGACCGCTGAATTCGCATCCTATTGGGAGAAAGGCATAATTTGATTATTTTTATATAACAAATATTTTATTCAAAACAGGCTTATAATGTGCAAGGAGACAAAAGTTAGCTTATTATATTAGTGAAACTAAACTAACCTATTTATAACTACTTTCTCTAGGTCTAGAGGTCCTTATAGACCGGGTTGGTTAAAAAGTTGGGAGCGCAACAAGTTTTTGAATGCACATTTTGTAAAACTTTTAAAAACAAAAGATAAAAAATAGATATTATTTTTTCGTAATTTTTGTTGTAGGTATACTGATTTATTTTTCATTTTACCATGAATTCTATATCAACATCTCTTGCGACCACTAGGCCATTAAAATTTTTTTTAATTTGGCCTTTTGAGAGTATACATCAATTACATTTCTGGGTATTATTCTTAATAATATGAAAATCCAGCTACAACCAGTTGAATTGTCTAAATTCACTGATCGACATGATTCCCAGTCATAGACTAAGATCTTTAGTCATTATTATCGATTGTAGTTAATTTATGATTGGAGAAAATGTATGAAGTCATGAAGAACTGAGCCGAGTTAGTCAATTATAGAAATTAATAGACCATCGGGTCTTGATTTCACTTTTTGTAAGTACATTTTCAAATCACATTTTTGCGGTCTCACGCGTATGAACAAAACATTTCCCAACCCCTAGACGTGCTTATTGGTGCAAATTTCTGTGTTTATTATAAATACAAGCTCAACCAAAATATACTTTTTTATATAATAACGTTAAGAATTCAAACGCTTTCGTTGATCTAGAGCTATATTAGAGGACGCACGGAATTACGTCACACGTGACATACTTAAGGTAGCCAATGGCATTCCCTTATTTGTATAGATCATGTACGCGTGATATTTGTAAAATTTCGGCTTTTTCAAATTTCCAAATGTTTAGGTGGATAAAAAGTAAGCTATTTAGCTACCTGTTTAATTCGGAGTTTTTCTTTTTATTATATCAAACAAATAGATAAGATTTTTCCGTTGTCTGTTCAGTTATGGATACCCAGTATGACGTCATAATGTGGGAAGTACAAAAAAGTTATCCACTCGCCTCTGCGGCTCGCGCCACTTTTAGGTTTTTCCAACATTTTGACGTCATACTGTGTATCAATAACTGAACATACAACGGCAAAATCTTATCTATTTGTTAAATCTTATCCCATGACTTATGCCAAGTGAAAACAATAACAAATAAAGACACAAACAAAACACAAACAAAACACAAACAGGAAAAAACAAAACCAGAAGAAACAAACGAACAAACAAACAAACAAACGAACAATCACACAAACAGAAAAAAAACACACAAAAACAAACAAACAAAAACAAACAAGCAAACAGAGTATCAACAAACGAAAACAAAAAAACACAAACAGACAGACAGACAGACACACACACACACACACACGCACACACACACACACACACAAATAAAAACACAAACAAACAAATAAATAAATAAGAACACAAACAAACAAACAAACAAATAAAACACAAATAAAAAACAAACAAAGAAGCAAACACACAATTCACAAATGCATAAACAAAAACATACGATCAAAAACATTGAACAAACAAACAAACAAACAAACAAACAAACAAACAAACAAACAAACAAACAAATCAAACCAAGTTGAAATAGATACAGTAGAGAGATCGTTACCTTGGAGTAATTTGACAACAATTCTTCATTCTCAAATATCTCTTTGAGGGCGTTCTGAATAGACTCTTGTGATAGAGTATCTCCACCTATTTGATCTTGGCCGTCTGGTAGATGAGTCTTTTTTAAGAATCCTCCACAACTGTACTGATAGAAATCATCGCATGGATTGATGGATTCATCAAGGTTGTTTAAGATGGCTATTGTAAACACAGTTCCGTAAGGCAATGATTAAATTTACCAGCAGGCTCATGCCACGTGATAAAGGAGGATGTTATCTCATAATATATAACTATGGCTTAAATAATATTCTTTGGAAATAATATTTTAAAATTAACGGTAGTATTATTTAAAGTTTTGTATTTTATCGTATTAGGCTATTTGTTGAAATGTCTGGATTTTATAATGATTTTAAAATGTGTTTGTACAAATTCAAAAGGTGTCGCGAGGGGCGCGACTGTAGGACGTTTCCAAGGCAGAGATGGGAACGAATGTTGTCCACACAAATCACAAAAGATAAAATTATTAGTTTGAGAGTTTGTAACTTGAATATTCGTCTCATTATCGATCCACATTTGCACAAGGGTAGGGGATAATCGGGCAGATTTACTTTAAAAATCGGGCAATTCGGCTAGGCCTGGTCGCCTTGATATAATGTATTTTTGCCATAATATTAATGTTAAGATTTAATTTCTAATCACAGGAACAGAATCACAAATTGAAATCTGTTTCATTAACTTCAAATTGCATGTACTAGATTCAGAGGCTTATCGTACGTAGTCGCAATTAATTATAATTTTTATTTATTTGACTTTTATTTATTTGCCAACCCGCAGGACCTTAGACAAGATCCGGGCATTAATCAACTCATAAAAAGTTGTACAGTACATTGTATTTTGATTATACTTCCCTTACATAACCCAGCACAGACGAGCAAGTTTTTCTTCACAAGTTTCTGGACGAGTTTATTTGCTCGTGTGTACCACAAACGAGTAGTTTTTCCCATCAATTTATACTTGACATGTTTTATGAGCCCGCGCTTTTAAATACATGAACAATTTTATGGTAAATTTCGTTCTCAAAGCTGCTTCCAAAAAAATTTAAAACATCTGAAACTGTCTATGATACTACACTAATTTCAAAAGCAAATTTCGAAATAAACAAGATGTAATTGACAAAAGGTTAATGTTACATATTATAATTGCAATTCACCCTCATCGCGCGCTGTCCAAACCTTGACCAAAATAACTTTTCAGCTGATTTGCAAGAAGAATACAGCAGAAAATGTAGTCAAATATTTTATTTCTCTGATTCAATTAAGGATGAAGAATTTGATCAACAGGAATCATTATGTTGAAATATCGTGCGGTTTCTAAGTCCACCCGTCAGATCAGATTCACTGACTAAAACTTGAAGACTTGCTGGCTCAGAAGAAGTCATAGTTGACATCATAAAATGTTATATGGCCTAAACGTATGCTCAAATCTTCCCTATAGTCTTGGCGAACAATGTATCGAAAATAAATACAGCTAATTCAATTAAGAGGAGATTTTTTTGTATGTCACGTAACACGCACTCAAAACACTCACTACCACTTGCTGTTATGACTATACATCCTAAATTTTTATTTTTCGATACGTTTCTCAATCGGCAAACAAACTTTAAACGTATGTTTATTCCTTTATCTGTAAAATAATGCCAAAATGAAGAGATTTTAGATAGTACGCCAAAGAGAAAATGATTTCTGAAATTCAGCAAGTTTGGCTTATATTGCCGTGAATAGGCGTCACTTTTAAAGCGTCATTGATAATTGTATATTAATTGACATGTTTTTGCTATTATTATACACTCACGCGCACTTAACCATTCAGTAATCATTGAGAGGGTCACGTGCCGATCCAATATTTTACGATATTGGACAGGAACCTATTGGACAGTTGCGAATTGTGGCTTTTTTCATGGTTTTTCAACCCTTTTCAGATGTTTTGTCAATTTCAAACATACGACAAACGATATGGCAGAATAATGAAAAGAATTTGGGACATTAATACAGTTTTTTCTACCAGTTTTGTTTAAAATTATAAAAGCGCGGGAAAACTTGTCTTCGCTAAATTTATTTGTTTGCAACAGCCTAGAAGTTAGTAATATTATTTTTTTCGTTAAAATTAGGTCAAATTTCCTTTAAACAGATACATGGAATTGAGTTTATTTATACACACATATTTGTAAAAACAGGTTTATTAACTTTTTTTTAGCTATTTAAGCAAATTCGCCGCCGATATATGTAGCAATGTTGTCGCTGTATTAGTCTAGCTGTATTTACTTTATGGCTTATTGATAATTTTTTTATTGAATTGTTTTGTTCGATATAATAAAACTCCTATTGGATTCATCTTCGCCCAATATGGCAAAATATTAAGTCGAGACTTCAATATTAGGCTCAGAAGAATCCAATAAGATATATTATTTTATGTTTCTCAACCGGCAAATGCATTGAAAAAGGTAGCTAACTGTATAAACTAGAGAATAAAGCTAAAACAAAGCAATTTTTAGATGTACATCAAAAAGATTTTCGGTTTTGAACACTTTTCATCGCAAATACGTGATATAGAAAAAAATTGCCTCTTAACATTGTCTTCGGAGGGTCAAGAGGGTTTATTATCATGAGGCAGGTTATGCCAAGACCAATTTTTTACCTAGCTACAATTAATATATCAAATAAGAGAATAGTTTGCTCGAAATGTCGACGTCGAATTCTCCCTTGCATTTTTCAGGTAGTTGAATAGGGCTCTACCACTGGCGCAGACCGTTTGAGATTGGTTATGCATGCATAGTTATTATATTTTGCTAATAAGTATATCTATAGCATTTATGCTTGTAGTCAAGTGTTTTGAAGGTCCGACGGATCGAGTCAAAAATCCAATGAATTCTGATGGGTTTGCTGTTGATGATGAATTGGATTAGAAGTGATTGAAAATAAAATCCGAAATCGGTGAATATCACTGGAATTCGTATCTTATAAATCGTTTATTTACCTATAGCGAGGCTAGACAAGACAACTGGTCATGCTATTTTAAACAAAATAGACAGGTTTGAATAATGCAATCATTAAAAATTTGCATAGCATGATCTGCTTCTATGGCTAGCTCACCACATGATACAGTTAAACTCTTAATTACGCGAACCAAAATGATTCATAAGTATGAATTATACATACTGTATATGCATTACATCGTGCTTTTCGCGCTTAGAGGTCAATACTTTGAATGACAACTAGTTGAATTAGCTGTATTGTTAGAAAAGAAATATATTTTGTATGCTAATTTGTCCACGAAAAGCAAGATAATGAAACCATCCCTAACATACCTGCAGCACTGGTGACACAAGCAGGAGAACTACATGTCCCAGTTGGCGATTCTGTAGATTTCGTTTTCTCTATAACATACAGCGCAATGAAGGTTGCTGATAGAATAAGCAGCAGTATAAATAAAATGAAGAAAACCAAGAGTACTTTGGAAGGTTTCCGTATTTCAGTCTCTCCTAACCGGCCGAAGCGAATGTTTGCCATGTCTGTTTATTCTTTATTAACAAGTGTGCTTAATATTTCAATCCACGACAGAGCATGGACGTCGATAGTGTTTCGATTCAATTTGCGGAACCACTCTGGTAGAACTGATCAACTGACAAGCACGGCGTGCAGCGCATGCATGATATTCAATTTGAAAATCAAATATGAACTAGCTAAGCGTGGCATACTGTGGAACCCGGATTCGGTTCCGGATTGTTAGTCTGACCCGGACTCGGAGAAAATAACTCGATTTTTCGTAAAATAATCAAAGTTAATCATCACAATGATGCACTCTGACTATTCATCTCCTTAGGCTTGATGTTTTATGACGAAGAGGATACCAAGAAAGAGATGATCTTGTCGGCTTCTCCGTTTTCAATTGTTGACCTCGTAAAAATAATTACGTACTCAATGACAAAGGAAGCAGCGAGAACATATTCAAAATAATAATAATGATTTACTATAAGTATTTCTACGAAGTGGCTATTGTCTACAAAGGGAACTTATTCGAAATACCCTCAAACAACGTGAACAAGTAATGACTTTTATAGCACATACTATAGGGAATTGCACCAGAATACATAACTAGACTATTTTCTGATTGTTCGAACAATAGTACAGTTGTGTTAGTATCAGACAATTTATTACTCATGACAGGCCTTTGGTCGCACGAGTACAATACGAGAGAGGTTAATATACCCCGGTTCCGGTTTACGGATACGAGTATCGCCATTTTGTTTACCAACTTTTGCTGATGTCAGCATTTTTACCGATAATTTCTACCCGTTTTCCCGCGGTAAACCATGGTCTACACGTAAAAGACAAACGGGTACGGGTGTTTTCTGTTTACTATTTGTGGGCCGTTTAAATAGTAAAAATTTTCAACAGTCTTACCCAAATAAATAATGCACATATGCTCGTCAAAGTTTTCAACAATTTATGGCGAACCTCAACAGCGAAACTTACCATTTTCTGATCGGTTTTGTTACGCCAGAGTATCTTGCATTTCTTAAGTTACACGTTACTCAACTTACTCCCCAATTTACGGGTGCGGGTACGTACAAGTTAAGTGAGATCGTATAATATCAAATTACTCATACCTTTAATACATTTCGCCAAACACAACTTTGGCCCATTGCGGGTACCCGTACCCGTAAACCGGAATCGGGATGTCTTAACCTCTCTAATGAGCAATCTCGTTCACCAAGCGTACGATCCTCTGAGAAGAGAACGCGAGGATCTGGTATGGATAGTTAATGTAATTCCTGGCCATTTAATAAAAATTAGAATTTCCAATTTTTACTACCAAATGTTTATTTTCGAGTGTTTGTATGTCGCAACAATATTTATTTTCAATATTTTGATCGGTAACGTCAAACAATACGTTCTGTTTTTATTATAAACAATGGTGGCTTTCTGACAGTAGTTGATTGCAGTAGAGAAGAGACTGCAATCTGAACATTCTTTGTCATATCAAATATAAACAAAGTGACTATACAGCCGGCAGCCGGGTATTTAGTAAACTGCCGGTTATATAGTGACTATAGTTTAATATAAAAAAGTTGTGTTTGTGCTACCTTTTACAAAGCTTGCCGAGTACACGGTATAGGCGCTGCGTGCGGAAAGTGAAACGCAGTCCGGGTCAGGTTGTCTTTTGTCTGACTTAGCTTTTTTTGGTCACTATACTGTATAGCCACCAGTTTACTAAATAGCACTTAGGAATATAAATGTTTACTCAATAATTGTAAATGAAACTTTTTCATAACAACCATGGAATTCCTTTGCGCAGATACATGTACGCACGCCTAGCGTATCTATTTTTTCATGACTTGTACACATGGCACCTATGACTTCAATTATGACCTGACGTCTTACATGACGTCTTTTATGGCGTCTATGTATGTATATGCAAATATAAAGTCAACACTGTTTGCGCCCGAAATTGACAGTTTAAAAAATAAGCAGAGAAGCCATACGCATTCCTCTGCCGTGGAATTGAAGATTAATTTGGCTCCTTGTCAACTATGGCCAGTGTTTGAATGACGAAAAGCCATGGCCATCCGACTCTGAAGGTTCATATGTTCGGGTCGCTACGTATAATATGAAGACAAAAATACGATTCATTGAAACAATATCTCCTAATTCCTAACAATTGTAGTGATTTATGACATGTATGGCCTTTGAAAGTCAAGTGAGATCGTATAATATCAAATTACTCACACCTTTAATAAATTTCGCCAATCACAACTTTGGCCCATTGCGACGTATCCTCTTTGTAATAGTCTTGTTCAACGCAATATCCAAAACACTATGTGCAGTGTTATTTTCAAACTTGTAGCTTCAAGAATCCATCTTTTATTATCATATTTATATTTCTGGTCCGAGTCTGAACTAATTTCAACCGCAATACAATTTTACTAGAAAATACATATGCACGCAGAAACCCTCGCCTTGCTGACAAAACCATTGTATATTTTCCGAACATGAAGTATCTAAAGTAGTTGTCATGGTAACACGATAATTTTTAAGAATATTCTTAGCCTACAAATGAAAAATCGCCTAAAAATATCACTTTTAATTACAAAATTATCAATTTTCCAACACATATATGTTAGGTATGTTATTATACGTAATATAAGCTTCAATTTAAGGTAAAATTCAACCACAAACGCTTCCCAAAACGTTTTAAAGTGTTCTTTATAAACTGCCTTTAATTAAATCGCTTTATCGATAAACTTTGAGTTTGCAATAAAATGATTTCAAATTCTCGCTTGCAAATGACTTTGCTTTCTTTTTTATTCAAAAAATTTAATATAATAAAAAAGAGAATCAATATTATTAAAGATGCACTGAAATTATATGCTGTCTTGTGATAGTTGTTTCATATACGCAAAGGCCGTCGGGTTTTAAAGTCATTATAAAATCAATATTTAACACAAACTTGCCTTCATTGACGTCGGCTCCCTTCTTTTAGCCGATTCTTTCGCCCTTCTTTTTTGAGAAACCTTTTGAAATTTACAAAATTTTACCATGAAATGAAGAAATGTTTGCTATTTCGCTGTCGTCATGCAGTCATTATAATTCAATCAGTGTCCGCTATTCATGACAGTCCGCCATATTTTTGAGATCAGTGAGGATGACCACCCACAGTTGGTGACCCACGCCCGCGATAATTGATGAACTTTAGACTTCGCTAATGCTTTCGTTTCCCCGGGTGTAAATAGCCGGTGGGAATTAGTACCCTCGCACGGCCCTTCGAGCCGTCGGCTCGGGGAAAATGTCCAAACAATGAGATGCTTGTACTGGAAGCATCGGAAATCGATTCTGAAGGTCAAGGTACCACAATACACAACTAGACAGTTGATTGACACGTGATTTGACGTGTATTCTGCTACGGGCGTTCCTTATTGGTCAAGTATAGTGCGCGGCACGTGCGTGCGGGTAAAACCCGATATTTTGAACTCAACCGCTGTTTTCAAAATTTCAAACGAAACTTACCACATCAAAGCGCTTGAATGCTAAGCTCCGCCTAAGAGTACTGTTTACTCATATTCACTTCCAGCAAATTCCGAAGGGTTTGGCCAAGGGTAAATAAATGCATGATTTTTTTGGTTTGTGTAACATGATTGTTTGGTTTGTGCAATGTTTTGACGGCACTTGACCCCCGTTCAAAAGGTTATTCGGTGAGGATTTGATGGTGGTTTTCGTTTCAAGGGGAGGAGGAGTGGTAAATACTGGCTGATATATTTACATAACAAACAATTAAATAATAAATATTGGGACATGGTCGACAAAGAGCGCGTTTTAAATAATAAACTGATATGGAGCATTTTATTCCTGGTGAAAATACTGTTCAGGAAACTGAAACACGGAAGCCTTCCAAAGTACAATTCGTTCTCCTTATTTTATTGCTACTGCTGCTTATTCTGTGCGTAGTCTTCATTGCTCTGTATGTTGTAGAGCGCAAGGATACGGAATCTACAGATTCGTCACCTGAAACATGCAGTTCTCCTGCTTGTATCACCAATGCGGCAGGTATGTTAGAGGTCGATTCGTTAATTTGCTTGTTATATGGACAAGATATGGAAAAAAGGAAATAATTTGAGGTGCTGTCTATTGAAATTCAAACAAAGTTACAAAGCTTATGAGGGATGTCGATTAGAACTGCCTCTCAAGCCAAGCATTCCTTTCCCGTTATAAGGTCTGTTTATCTCAGTTTGGTTCGCCGGTAAGCTTGCCTCACCTGAGTGGGTGAATTATTTCTGTATTCATAACGGTTTACTGATCCCTCTTATTAATATCCCGCTTTGGTGCGACAACATGTAAACATTTGAAAGCATGGCGATGACGAAATATTTACACATTTTTTTAAACAAAACTGCACCTTGTAGTACACCATTCAAATAGTATCTGGCGCGTGTATTAATGTTTAGTTTTTGTTTGTACTTTCCAACTACCACATTTATTTATAAGTCAAAATCGGAAAAATTTCGTAAAAACATGGTGTGATCAAATCAAGACTGTGTGGCACTGACTCGCACGCTGTCCCTTTTGTTTGACCACAGCTGTTCAGTAGTGGGTTGAATAGATTTTTGCCACGCACAATGACGGATTATTTTTTATGATATTTCATAATGCAAGACCTGAATACTGATCATTTGCATAAACCTCCTGAAGAGTTTCCACCACGGAAGGAACAGTCTGTGCGCAGACTAAGTTTTATTCAGCTGCACAGAATGTCGCCATGCACTATGTTTATTTACTCAATAATAGAGAGTTTAAGTTCGACTTCCAATGCTAATACCAATACTGATACCGATATTTTCACTTCCGTTCTCATTTTAGTACCGGGAATTTTAAAGCGTTAATTAAGTTATCACGACATGCAGATAAAGTATAGAACACATTAATCGTCACCGCGGTATACTAAACGGCAGCTGAGCTAAAATTCCGACTAAAACATGACTCAGGCGATGCTAATAAACAAATAGTTTACATGTTTATCGTAAACATTATGAAATGTCCGATTTATATGAGTTTATCTTACAATATATTTCCCCGACTTCCAATTCAAAGCCGACTTCGGTAGTGGTGACTTCCAATACACTTGTCCTCGTGCTTCTTGCATGCAGAGAGCATGTGCATGACATGTTGTTAGTATCGGTATTGGTATCGGAAGTCGAACCAATTACACACGACGGCATTCTCGCGAAATTTCAAGAGTTCTGTATATATGTCGAAGGCAATTGGTCCGTCAGAGTTTTACGACTCTCCTAGCAATTACTGCGTAGTCCAACCCGTTAATCGTTATTAATTGTCATATTGTACTTAAATTACTTATCTAAATTAACAAAACTAATATGTCAAATATCATGCAATTGTTACTTCCCGAGTCTTGCGAAAGAGTAATAATAATAATAATAAAAGCATTTATTTATTAAAATTATTAAATTAAACACAATGAAAACATATTATAACTACAGCTGATTCAATTAAGGTTGTCTTTCCAAAACCTTAAACCTTAAACTCTGAACACGTAAGGGATGATGGATTAGGGCCTTATAAACTCAGAAAATTGCCTTTGCAGCAAGTATGTTTTCTGTCGTGACTGTCTTCCATATGTCTTACATGTAGGTATACTTGCAAAGCTAAATTTCAAAGTTTATGAGTCTAAATAAGTAATAATAAACCATCATCCCTTGCGCGCTCAGAGTTTAAGGTTTAAGTTTTTGGAAGGACAACTTCAATTGAATTATTTGTATATGTCAATAATCCACTAAAATATTTAAAAATAACAAAGTGGGCAGCACAGGCTTTTGACTAGTTTTTTCTCAGACCTTTATTTCTTTGAAAGGCCTGACATTCAGCTACATGACGATTGGCGGCATGCATGGCAAATTCTGGAGAGTTTAGAAGATATAATAGTTTTGTTTGTGGAAACACTACGTAAATTTATTGCTGCAAAGCTTTCGATCCGTATGCTCGGATCTTCATCAGTGCTAACAATATACATTATTAGCACTGGTGATGATCCAGGCTTACGGATCGGAAGCTTTGCAGTAACAAATTTACGTGGTGTTGCCACAAACAAGACTATTATATGTTTTATCGCCATGCAAGCGTACAAAGAACTTTGTTTAGTTCTAGTTTTTCTCGAAATGAACCGGAATGTGACGATTTTTGTGAGGATTTGAAGGGTCACTGTCAAAAGAGCTTGGCTGATGTTAGTTTTTAATTATTATTGTTTTGATATGGAATTAATTTCATTGTATTGATAGCCGCCGCCGACGTCCTGCGTCGCCGTCTTACATGCGCATGCATGCGTTAAGGCGTGTTACACTAAGCAACTTGTCTCCGAACTTGTCTCGCGATGTAAAGAAAAACATTTCCGCATTGCATTGCAAGGGATGTTACACCATGCAATATGTTCCATGCAACTTGCAATGAAAATTATTAAAAATAGTATAAAAACCGCGAGTGCTAATGCTTGGCGCCAGACTGTCAGTCAAAAGCCAATATATGAAGCCATTCATCCGGTGTATAAACATTGCGGCGAGACTATAGTTGCAAGAGGGATGCTACATTGTGTAATGCTTTAAAGATACGTTGCAACGCTGCCGCAATCGTTGCAAAAAGTAGAACCTGATTCTACTTCATGCAATGGTTGTTGCATGCAACAAAAATAGTGCAAGACTTGTTGATTGCGAGGCATGATATACACCTTGCAATTTTGCGTGCAACTTGTGTCGCAACAAAATTGCGAGACAAGTTGTGAGACAAATTGCATAGTGTAATGTACAGCGCCTTTACACCCGTTTTCAAAATTACTCGACCTCCCTGCAAAATACTCTTACTCCAAATGTCAGTTTTATGTCACAAAAACTGCTAAAAATAACAAACGAAAACAAACTGTCAAAAGACATTTTAAACCGTATTTAATACCAAAACTGAACAAAAATGAGTTAGATAACTTAGATATACAAACTAAAGCACAATACAAACAATCACAATTCACAACAAAAATATGTATCGTGAATAACTTTTAAAGTTTGAAAAATAACAATTTATCCTGGAATTTAGCTGTCAGTATAAAACAAGCGCGCTAGACTATAACGGTGATGTTATGATTTTGTTTGTGCTTAAATTTTGCAGTAATTCTCACTAAAATATCTTGAAAATCATTGTAAGCCTGTTTATATAAAGCATACAAAGCATATACATCGACAAGGAACCGCAAAACTCTCAAAGTTTAAACTTCGTGATCGAGTGAACTATAGCATTTTCGTCCTTTGGTCGCGTAATTTTGAAAACGGGTGTAAGTCTGTTTTCCACTACTCGAATTTGTTCGCCGATGATGAAGCGAGTATTTCCATTGTCTGCATCGCTTAAGTCCTGTGTCCATTACGTCCGCTTTGCCCGCGCTGGCAAAGCGGATACTATATTTTTGCAAACAGGGATGCTGGACATTCAATACGTTTCATGCAATGTTTATATGTTTCGCTTCATTGACCCTTCTAACTTTTGTCAATTGAAAGATATCTATCCTCACATTTACTCGACTTTATTGCAATTATGAAATCTCGTACCAGAGTATATTAGCAATTTAGGAGGTAACAAGAAATCTTTTAGTCTGGGAACTAACAGGCATTCGAAAATCAAATAGAGGCGATTTCAAAGAAGAAAAACCAAACGGTGTCACATTTTAGCAGTTAGAATATATGTAACTTCACTCAAATTACTTAAAAACTTCTTCTAAATTAAATAAAAGAACAGCATTTAGTTTTGCGATTTAAAGCATATTCCCCAAGCCAACGGTGCGGAGCACCGTTTCGGACTTAAGTCCGGGGCGAGGGTACTAATTCCGCCCTGCTATGTACACCAGGGGAAAGGAAAGCATCAGCAAAGTCTAAAGTTCATCAATGATCGCCGTTGTGGGTCACTGCACGTGGGTGGTCATCTCACTGATCTCGAAATATGGCTGTTTGCCAGGAGTGAAGAAGGCAAAAATATAAAAAATACATATAAGAAAGCCTGGAAAATTGTTTCACATAACAAATTACTTAAACGTAAACGTTTATAAGAATTGATTTACTATGAGAAATCCTAATGTATAGGGCAAGTTTGTTTCAATTTTTTATGTGTGACTTCGCATGTATTATTAAATAAATATAACTTTCAGTTGTTGTTGTTCAAGTCTTTCTTATGGTTATATGCATTGTATGCGAAAGTTTCCGTAGAAGTTAATGATAAAAGGAAAGCAAATGATTTTCATAAGTGTCGTGTACGAATTAAATTTATTTCGGCAAAAAAGCAGTTAATTTTAATTCACATTTAAAAAAGGTTTATATAGAGATTCGTTTTGAATTTTACATTAAAATAAAGCTCATAGAAAGAAAATATACTATATAATATTCCTACTTTAGATATTTCATAAATTGATAGATCTGTATTTAAAAGTGTTCAAGTTTCATCTATTTTTTGCAGGTTTGTACAAAAAGTAAAAAGAAACAATTTCATGTTCCCATGACTAACATGACATGACAACGCAAGCCTGCGTTCAGTGTTGGCATAATTACGAATACTTCATGTTGAAACAATGTTTGGAAATACAGGCGAGGGGTCTTTGCATGCATGTATTTCTAGTTAGTTTTAATACTTACGTATATAAAATTTTCAAACATTTAATTTAAACTTTTCTGTGAGCACGTACGTATGGGAAACTTATTTTAAGCTAACCGGCTGGTATGACGTGATACAATTAAGGTCAGTCTGGAATTTTTATGTCTATATCTTTATCATTATAGATGTTAATTTTCCGACATGCAGTTCTGAACTCTGGGCCGCCGAGAGAATTCGCGGGGCCCGTGGCAAATGTTCCTTGAGCACCCCATGACATCATTATTTTTAAGCTAGACTTTAGCTAGACTGCATGTGAAGGTGCTGCAAGCGTTAGGGGCCCTGGATTTCAAAAATGATTTGACCAATTTAAAGAACCTATTCAATTTAGGCTCTCGCTCTCAAGTTTGGGACCTTTGAAGGTGGGGGCCCCCTGCCCCACTCCTCTCGGTGGCCCTGTCTGAACTTTTTTACGGTCAACCTTATGTCAGTTGATTCACTGCAAATACTATAAAATCATCTGTAAATCGAAGGTGGTAAATTGGGTTGTTTTTTTCAGACATTCTTAACAAACTTGATCAATCCACAAATCCATGTGATAATTTCTATCAGTACAGTTGTGGGGGATTCTTAAAAAAGACTCATCTACCGGATGGCAAATTAGGTGTGAGTTCAGCCACTCTACTGCAGGAAAATATTCTTTATGCCTTAAGACATATATTCCAAAATGAACAATTGATGTCAAATTACTCAGAGGTACTGTAATTTATCATACTTTTAGAAATAGAAAACTTTTTCCGGGTTTCAGTATGCATGGTATAGAAACACGCGTGGAAGATTGGGAGAATAAAAAATAATCCGTGGCAAAACTGACCGAAGAGTATTATTTCGACGTTATTTGCACGTTATACTGACTGTACAGATATACAGGTCAAATATACCTAGTATCGTTTACACATTTTAAAATATGTATTTAATAATTGTAGTGGACAAATGGGACTTTGAAAACAACAAATTACACGTTCAGGGCCATCGTTTTTTTAAATGAATTGATAATTATAAATAAACGAGTATGCTTGGCGTTGAAAAAGAACAGTATTTTATACACAAAAGATAATTAAAACAGATAAACTAATTCTACTATGACATCCAAATATCTAACTATTCTCAGTGCCTTGTTAAAGATTGGTTAGTAGAAGGTGTGTGTGTGTGTGTGTGGGGGGGGGGGGACATCTACCTTACTATAACAAGTGTGGTCTGTGTGGAGAGATGACAAGCGATTGTTGGTGACAAAAATTTGGTGTGGCCTCGTACCTAATAGTAGGGGAAGGGGAAAACTGGAAGCATTCTTCGCTAGAAAATGTATTTTTGCATCCCTACAATTTTGTGCAAAAATAATGTAACTTTTGATATTTGGTTCTATTTCCGTGATTACTTATAAAATTGTACTATAAATAGGCCGAATGTTTAGCTAAGTACAAGTTATGGTATATTTATGTAAATACCGCAACTCGGTCATTAACTTGTTTAGCCTAGCCTCCTAACAACTCAAATCTATAGGGTTGAGGAGATATGCTAACAATTGCGAAGTTTTAAAATCTAAGGTATATATTCAGTAAACACAACATTTAGCATCTTTAGAAAAAATTTGAATAATTTGAAGATAAAAAACATAGCATAAGATTCACAAAGCAAATTTCAGTTACTGGAGATGTGAAATTATAAACCTTCCTTTTAAATTCCAATGTTTCGCATATATTTTGGAGAAAAGGGGCTTGCCCCCCCCCTTTCCCCTATATAGTTAACTATTCATTTCAATGTACTTAGGCTTCAGCTGTCTATAAAACCTTCACATACTACAAGTCCTGTATGAATGGCAGTTACATTAAAAATGCTGGGATTAAACCAATTCTTGATGTGATCGAGCAACATGGCTCTTGGAATATTACAAACAAAGACTGGAGTGGAGATTCTTGGGTATTAGAAAAAATCCTTGCCAGGGCATTCGTTGATCTTAAAACGCCAGCTTTTATAGATTTGACGCTTACACGCGATTACTTTAACACATCTATAATCTTTGCGACGGTAAGTTGAAGAATAGACATGCTCCAAGATAATCATGAAGGGCTTTTATAGATGGAAATCGAAGTTAATTAAATTGCATGCATTTTGAAACCTAACCAGAAGGTTTGTGAACCCGAACCTGTGACCTTGCGATTTCAGTGCAGCGTTCTAACCAACTCAGCTACCCAATCAGTTGTAAAGCTTTTCATTCTCGTCTACAAAAACCCTTCAACAAGTCCAGCATGAGCTGTATCTTTGAATTTACTATACGAGTAAATTCTTAAACACGTCCGAATGAATCATTTTGATAAATACGCGGCACATTTTGAATTTACCATAATGATAAATTCGCTGCATCTAACCCCTAACCGTTATTCCAACCCTAACCCTAACCACTAACCTCTAACCCCTAATTCCTCTAACCTAACTTTTTAAACTTTTTTGAAAATATAATTTGTTTTTTGTTGTTTTTAAAACTTTTTAAAACCTTTTTAAAACTTTTTAAAAACTTTTTTAAACTTCTTTTTTGAAAATCTTGAAAATCTCGAAAATCTTGAAAAAATTTGGTTGTTAATGATCAATGCGACACTGATGTTTTCACTAGTTGACCTGCATCTATGGACGTAAGGCCTCATTAATATTATTAATTAACGCGACGAAAGACACGCAAAATCACTGTTTCTTATTGGCTCTCACTATTTGACCTATATGCAAAACGTGGTTAAACGCAAAGTAGTAAGATTCTTTTGGCTGTTGCATTAATACCTGTCTTATATGCTAAATATGTTGTCCTGAGTTAATTATTCGTTTTGTAATTTCCATGGTCATGAAATACAGTATAGGCAATAAATCAATACTATACAGTATGCATGCAGGTAGTAATTTTGACAGATTATTTAAAGGCTTTAATTAGTGTGAACGAGTTACGATATTGACTGAGTTGCATATGAGTCCACTTGTATATAACTATCTATTCGATCCTCCTTTTATTCATTAATTGACGTAGTCTAGGACCTGCACATGAGTTTGTATGCATTTCATTTACCACAGGTAATCTCAACTGTTTTAGGGTAAAATAACCATGGCGGTCAACATGGCATATGTGCCAAAACCTGAATCCTGGACGAAAGTCCTGAAAATGACCCCGCCCTGAAACGGCAGTGCCGACATAGCTCTAACTTCCGAAAAGCAAAAGCGACAGCCTTTCTGAAGTGCTTATAGTGTTTAGAAGGGTTACTTTTAGGGGTGGTTATTGGAAGGAAAAATTTGTGGAAGTATAATATTTTACAAGAAAATGACCATTTATCACCCCAGGTAAATTGCTGATTATGCAGAAAATAACTAATATACATGGCAGAAATTAAATATCCTTATTTCCTAAAAAAATTTACCATGGGATGAAAAAATATGCTTAATTTAATATAATTATTGTAGTTTTCATAAGGATAGTCACTGTTTTCTATAAATATAATATATTTTATTTCACTTACCCCCCACGAAAACACGATTTCAGCCATATTTTGCCGTCTTATTTGCTTTATATCGCCGTGTCTCGGCAATAACATCCACTTGTTGTACTTTCACATAATGGCAAATGGCTAAAGGAGATTTCAACCAAGTTTCGGCAAGTTTTAGAGCAGTGCAGTGTATTTTATCTTCGATATTGTGTCCTTCGATATTTCGTCCATATGCCGCCATTTTAATGGCTCGCCGATTCCCTGTCCGATAAATGCCACTCTTCGTCTTCATATGTATTTAGATTACAGTATCCAAGAGTACTTCATTGTAGAATAGTCCTAAAAGAAAAATTGAAAAAATTACTTGCACTTTGAAGGAAAAAACCTCCCACAACATATTCAGGATAGGAATAAAAACAAATCATTTGAAAGTCACGCGCAATCTTCGCGAAAATTCCTTGACAGGGGGGGGCGAATATTTTCACGAGACGTTGTTCGCCACCACAGCAATTCAAGTTTCAACTAAATATATTGTATTTATTGTATTTTATGATTTAAAAATAAAAATTAAAAACATTAAATATTTACGTATTTTTATTATCAATCATAAAAATGAAATAAATATAATATATCTAGATATTCAGTTAGGTTGCTGTGGGAACAACGTTTCGTGAAAATATTCGCCCCCCCCTGTCCAGTAGCCATGAGGAATTTTCGCGAAGATTGCGCGTGACTTTCAAATTATTTGTTTTTATTCCTATCCTGAATTTGTTGTGGGAGGTTTTTCCTTCAAAGTGCAAGTATTTTTTTCACTATTTCTTTCAGGACTATTCTACAATGAAGTACTCTTGGATACTATAATCTAAATACATATGCAGACGAAGAAGTGGCATTTATCGGGCAGAGAATCGGCCAGGCATTAAAATGGTGGCATATGGACAAAATATCGAAGGACACAATATCGAAGATAAAATACACTGCACTGCTCCAAAACTTGCCAAAACTTGGTTGAAATCTCCTTTAGCCATTTGCCATTATGTAAAAGTACAACAAGTGGATGTTATTTGCGAGACACGGCGATATAAAGCAAACAAGACGGCAAAATATGGCTGAAATCGTGTTTTCGTGGGGGGTAAGTGAAATAAAATATATTATATTTATAGAAAACAGTGACTATCCTTATGAAAACTGCAATAATTATATTAAATTAAGCATAGTTTTTCATCCCATGGTAATTTTTTTTAGGAAATAAGGATATTTAATTTCTGCCATGTATATTAGTTATTTTCTGCATTATCAGCAATTTACCTGGGGTGATAAATGGTCATTTTATTGTAAAATATTATACTTCCACAAATTTTTCCTTCCAATAACCACCCCTAAAAGCAACCCTTCTAAACACTATAAGCACTTCAGAAAGGCTGTCGCTTTTGCTTTTCGGAAGTTACAGCTATGTCGGCACTGCCGTTTCAGGGCGGGGTCATTTTCAGGACTTTTGTCCAGGATTCAGGTTTTGGCACATATGCCATGTTGACCGCCATGGTCATTTTACCCTAAAACAGTTGAGATTACCTGTGGTAAATGAAACGCATAGAAACTCACATACAGGTCCTAGACTAACGGTTCTGTTCATATGTTCATTACAATTTGTTTTATGCAACGTGTAATGCGATAATGTAATATTTAAATGTAATATTTTGTCCCGGCACAACAATGTTTGAACTATAATTGTTTTTGTTTGTGGAAACACCACGTAAATTTATTACTGCAAAGCTTTCGATCCGTAAGCCCGGATCTTCATCAGTGCTAATAATGTGACTTGTTAGCACTGATGAAGATCCGGGCTTACGGATCGAAAGCTTTGCAGTAATAAATTTACGTGGTGTTTCCACAAACAAAAACAATTATATTTTATCGCCATGCAAACATTCAAAGAACTTATAATGTTTGAACTATATAATGTTGACGTGGAATTGTGACATGTCCTTTTAAATCTTGTAGTCAATAGTCATTACTTCAACTGGCGGGACGTATGTGAATAGTCTATACTTTCAAGATCACTATACATCATTATATATCTATATATTTATATAATTGTCTTCATTTGTCCATCTATCCGTAAGATCAGTATATTTATATAATTGTCTTTATTTGTCCATCTATCCGTATAATCCCTCACTATTTTCCTCTGACCTTGTCACTAAATCGGATCGTCTGTTATCCATATTATCTAACACCAACGTTAATACAATACTCGAAACCTTCAAAGATGTTCTTCACTCAACTCTCGACGTGCATGCACCGTTAAAAACCTTCAAAATTCAAAATCGATCATGTCCATATGTCACCAATGAAATAAAAGAACTCATGAAGTCTCGGGACCTACACCTCCATCAGTTTCAACTGACACGTGATGAAGATGATTTGGTAGTTTACAAAGAATATCGTAATAACGTAAAAACCAAAATTAAAGCCGCAGCGAAGGACCACACCTTCAATGAAGTAAGAGAACATAAATACAATTCGAGATCCCTATGGAAAATAATTAATAACATAATTCCCCTGAAGGAAAAGGAAACACAAGTTTATAGTAAAGATCCAAAAACAGTTGCAGAAGATTTCAACCTTTTTTTTACTCCTGTGGGACGGAATGCTGCTGCGACAGCCGAAAGTTTAGCCAAAGACAACAATGTTGCACTGTCAAATCCTCTGTCAAATGTCATCACTTATCCATCTGATCAACTGTTCAATTTCCAATCCGTTACTTCTACAGAGGTTCAACGCATTATCATGGCTATGCCAAGTAATAAGTCACCAGGACCAGATAAAATAAGCATGCGTGTCATCAAAGACTGTCTTCCAATCATACTTGGTCCTCTTACGCATATGATAAATTGCTCTCTAATGACAAGCACATTCCCTGACCTATGGAAGATTTCTGAAGTTATACCCCTACTAAAAGAAGGAGACCACGAGATAGCCTCAAACAATCGGCCTCTCTCACTACTTGAGGTAGTTTCAAAAGTTTGTGAAAAAGTTGTTCTAAATCAATTTAGCTCCTACCTCAAAGAATTTAATCGCATATCGTCACATCAAAGCGGGAATAGGAGTCTTCACTCCACCGAAACCTTAAACATATTTGTTACCGATACCATGTTGGAAGCCATAGACAACAAAAATCTAACGGCACTAATTTTATTGGATTTATCCAAGGCATTTGACAGTGTCAGTCATTCGATTTTATTACACAAATTGAGTTGTATCGGTGCTTCACCCGAAGCTGTTAAATGGTTCCAAGACTATTTAACAGGCAGATCCCAATACGTGCGCATTGGATCCACCAAGTCATCAGCTCGCCCGATAACCCATGGCGTTCCACAAGGTGCAATACTATCACCACTACTGTTTTGCCTCTATATTAATGATCTGCCAGGGAGCATACAATCGTGTAACCTTGATTCATACGTAGACGACTCAAAGCTTTACAAATCATTCTGCATCTACGGCTTGGAACAGACAACTATCAATTTAGAGGCAGATCTACAAATAGCAGCCAAGTGGTGTTTGGAGCACCAATTACTGATCAATCCAGAAAAAACTAAATTCCTTGTAGTCGGTTCAAGACCCATGCTGCAGAACGTACCTACAGAAATATCGCTAACATTTTAGGAAAGACTATAAGACCTGTTTTATTAGCTAAAGATTTGGGAATCAGTTTGGATTCGTACCTATCCTACGACGACCACATATCTAAACTCGTTTCGTCGTGTATGAGAAAACTATGTCAAATAAATCGCGTGAAGGATAGTTTCGATAATGAAACATTAAAATTGGTCATTGAGACACTTGTAATTAACAAGCTTCTGTACTGCTCTACGGTGTGGTCCAACACGTCATCTAACAATATCAATAAACTTCAATCAGTGCAGAACTTCGCGTGCAGAGTTATATCGGGGGTAGGAAAGTTCGATCACATAACTCCGGCGTTGCGCGAACTAAATTGGTTGCCAGTGGAAAAGTTATTATTGGAAAGGGATACTGTAATGGCTTACAAGTGTTTTAATGGACTTGCACCTGACTACCTAGTAGATAAATTTATAAAGCGTTCCGACATACATGATCGATCGACAAGAAACCATGACCTCTTGGACATCCCTCTGTATAAATCTGCTGCAGGTCAAAGAACATTTAATTACCGGGGTGTTAAAATATGGAATGACTTGGATGATAAACTAAAAAATATTACATCAATAACAATTTTTAAGAAAAAACGTAGGGAGATTTTACTAAAAGAATCCTATTAAATACATTTAATATTTCATACTCTTTGTACATATTTTAACTAATTTTAAATAAGTATATGTAACATAGGTAGTTTTAGAAGTAATTTATAGTAATTTTAATATGTAATGCAGTGTTGAAAAGCCCTTAGGGGAACACGCAATAAAGTATCTATCTATCTATCTATCTATCTGCACTGTAAAATCTCATGTCGCTATTATGCACCTTATTATCACATAGGCATAGCCTTTATGTAACCAATCAAATTTAAGATTTTTATCTAGGCAAATTTTAAGACTGAATATAAGCTCGTTTACGTCCTTAGATCATAGATATCTTATATACACTAGATAGTGCATCAAATTATTCTGCAATTCAAAAATTGAAGCCGTCATTGCAGATTCAGGATCGATCGGAACATGAAATGAGAAGACTCGTATATGTTTTTTATTTCTTAAACAGGGAACTTAAACATTAAGTTAAACCGACTGCCAAATACATTTTCAAACCACCCAAATGATGAAAGTTATTGTTGTTTTCAAGCGTTTATTAGCGAGTGGGAACTACCAACATGGCCGCCATCTATTCAAATGGGGGTAACCACTGGAATATTCTTGGCTTCAATTTTACTGAAGGAGATGCGCTATCTAGTGTATACAGCTATTTCAATTAAGGTTGTCCCCCGAGCAAAGCGGAAAAGTCGAATACGAGCGCGAAAGGCTGCTGGAATTCGCTAATAAATGAATGAATTCATTAGCGATTCCCAGCAGCTTTTAATTCGCGCTCGTATTTGACTTTTCCGCTTTGCGGAAATATTATTTCATATTATAGTTTCCGTGCACGTACTAAATGTAGTCGGTAAAAAATAAAGAAATCCGCCCACTCGCACGGATTTGCTGCTACTGATGATAAACCGGGATATTTTACATAGGCTACATGCCTCGATAATAATCCGTGTGTTGTGACCCGATATCGTTCACTTTTCTCACAAAATGCTATTTTTAAATTTATTTTATTTTAAATGCTATATGCATTGTTCAACGACACGGATCGATGACGATTCACGATTATGTCACTCAAAAGGACCAATTTCTTTTAACCAGTCATCATTTTAACAAAAGAACGGTTTTGCTCGAATAAATTTGAGTTATGCAATCTTATGCGTGTTGGACGTAAAATCCTCAGTTCTAGAGATATTTCTATAAAATCACAAGGACATTAATGCGAAGTCTTTTGGCTATGTCACTGGTCTGGAAAATAACTCTTTTAACGCGATGAAGGTATTTAAAACAAAAGTAACACGAAGCCAACGCAACGGCAATGACAACACTAAAATGAAATATTGTCAATTGGTTGCTGGTCGTAGAACACTAACGGCAGGATCAATCTTAAATAACCTTAAACTGTAAGAATAAATCGGTTCACATCAGAGACAAAGATCAGTGCCAAAGTATAAAATCTGCTCTGTAAACTTACGACGAAGTGGAGAAATGCGTGCATGACCTGTTTATTTGGCGATTTCAACGTATATGGAAGCCTTCGTTCCAATAATATTCGCTTATCGCACAGTAGGCCTGTAACACCTGCAACTGATGTAATAGCTCAAATGCAGTGATAAGTTATCTCTTGAAATACATAGATTACCGTTTTTCATCGTTGTATAAAACATTTTGATCGCATGTAAGCAATTATTTCTCAGCCCAGAGACATAGCCCAAATATTTAGGCCTAGTTTCCATTAATTTGGTCGTTAGTTGCCGCTGGCACGACAAGTGGCTGATGTGATAGAGTGTCAACAAAACTTTATAAAACTCTGCAATCATTAAGACTGATTTGCTAACACACAAAAAGACTCTTATTATACAGGGTAAGTAAAAAAACTGATTCATTCGCGGCTAATTTGAAGAACAAGGGTGTCAGTTTTTTTTCTCACCCTGTAGGCTACTGTATTAGATTATTTCATGCCCATCTACCGCTTGTCGTGCCAGCGACAACAACTAACGACCAAAGGGAAACTAATTTTTGTATATTTATGTATGTTTTTTATTGATGGGTGAAAATCCAAACTATTTATCCTATATCGTGATCCAATTGTGTCGATTGGCACGTGTCGATTGACGCATACAAGTATACAGATCACTTTGGAAAATGTCGCGAAATGTTGTTAATTTGTATTTTCGGTCGGTCAGTTTTGCTTTATATTACATCAGAAGCTAAAATAGATTATTATAGTATGATTATTTAAACGCATTTAATCGTTGTTGTGCTGGTTTGGGCAAGTGTAAACGTTTCAGTAGTATACATTTTCATGCCGTACTTGCTTTGTGTTGTCGATTTTATTCATATCTGCGAAATTTTTAAGCCGTTCTTAACTCGATAATTCACAATAAATAATGTGTTTTAATGCAAACTGGTATAATTATACATGAAATTGCAGCGAATGTTATCGTTCATCAAGCTAGCGCATCAGAGTTGTATTTTTATGTTTGTTTATAATGGTCTTAATACTTTTACTAAAATATCTGAAGTTTGTACGTCATCTGTTAAGACGGCGAGGGGTTGTTACATGCATGTATTTTCTAGCTAAACTGCGTATAATTGCATGTAATATTAGGATTCTGTTTGTTCAATACCATATAGATCAGCGGGGGAATTTCTGGTTTAGATGACACACAAATGGAGAAAAGACTATCTCGTTCTTGGACCTTGCAAA
>CACRXK020003698.1:15882-34978 GCA_902702795.2 Paramuricea clavata | reverse complement strand
CCCCCCCCCCCCATGACCTCATTCATTCCCGACTTGGACACTGAAAGTAAGTGTCTTCCCTGTTTGCCAAGAAATGATAAACCAGTGAATAAGAGGCGATTGTCCTTGCATTCCCCTCTGGTATGCCAAAGGTGCAGGGATTCAAATAACTGGTGCAATTGAATAAGCAGCTTATAAGCTTATATATTCACTGTATTTAATTAAAAGCTATTAAATTACTCACTAATAATACAACTGAGAAAATTCAGAAATAGTAAAATACACCTATAATATTCTATATGCTATATTTATAAATTCCAATTGGCAATTTTAATATAGGGCCATTTTAATATCGGCGGGTAATAGGCCAAGTGACCAATACCAAAAGCATAATAATTAATAAAACACAATATATTACACCATTAAAACTTTACCGTAAATATATATTATTGAACATTTTATATTTATAGTGTGCTTAAAATTTTACAATTATACTTGGGCACAATGTTTTAATAAATTATAGACAACTTTATAACAAGAAAATGTTAAAATGAAGAAACTTTTTAATGGCTTCATAATTGACGTTTCTTCGATATTGTTGCTTACTTCTATTTTATAAATGTCCATTTTGTTATTTTCTTTCTTTCTCTTTGCAAATTATCTCCATTAATCCATAGATAACAAGCAGTATATCTTTGTATTTCTTCTTATTTCGAACGCGCACTCCTTGAAGGCAGCCATATTGCCGAATATAAACATCCACTTGATGAATAAACTTTTCATACTTCGCTCTATTTCCAACAACCAATCAAATCACTTCTGGTTCGGCTTGTCCCAGGGCTTACGGCAACGCAGGCAGCCGAGAAGCCCTGGGTACGAGGATGCCTCCAAACGTCCCTCCAAACATCAACTAGACACAGTCCTCTGCTCGATTGGGAAATGACTAATTGGACATTCGTTTCAATGGCAATGATTTCTTTCTCAAAATCTGAAAAAGAACTAAAAAATCCTCGGCGTTAGATTTTTTGAGGTTTCTTGTTGATTCTATGGGTGTTTTTGAAACTCCTGAAATTCGCCATAAGAGGTCGTAGGAGGTGTGCCAGTAGGAATGTGCTCCCACGATCTTGTTTAAAAGTACACACGAATGACCAATAATTGCAGTGACCACGTATGATTTTTGAGTTTAAAAATCATAAAATAATAATAAAACTATATATTTTAAATTTTATTTACAAATTATTGAAAAGCTTTGCCCGTGTATTGGATATGGGTCTCGTTTCCGATGGGATTAGCCTGCGTGTCCATAGAGCCTCGCGTTTTGAGGTCGCTGCATGTGCACACTGCCTTACTCTGGACGCTTCAACACAATGATGTTTATAATATTGAAATATTGCTCTCAAACGTTTTATGAGAGACGAATGCGTATCACGCAAAACTGTTGTACCCATGATGCTTCCTTATTCCCCAACCTTACCTGTCCCCTCGTTTGTTTTACGGTTGTTTGGGCTTTGTTCCTGTGTTCCAATTGCAAGATATAGATTTTGTTTCCTTATTCCTTAAAAGTCCCAGGGAGACCCTCATAAACATAAAAATATCTAGTATGATTGATTTCTAGTATGATATCTAGATTTCTATGATTGATATCTAGTATGATTTCATCCCCGAGCCGACGGCGCGAAGCGCCGTGCGAGGGTACTAATTCCCCCCAGCTATTTACACCCGGGGAAGGGAAGGGAAGCATTAGCGAAGTCTAAAGTTCATCAATGATCGCGGGCGTGCATGTGTCACCAAACCTGGGTGGTCATCCTCACTGATCTCAAAAATATGGCTCAGTTTACTAGGAGTGGGATAAACAAGATTTGAATTTTCAAAGGCATATGTTTGGAAAATCACGTTTCACACAATGAGCTTTGAAGCAATTTTTGTTTGAAGAAATGATAAGAATTGATTTACTGTGGAAAATCGTGGAATATAGGGCAAGTTTTCTTTGAATGTTTAATGTTTATGAATTTTGGTTGCTTTAATTTATTGCGTAAAACATGCACTGCTTTCCTTTTTAATGAAGCTGTATTAAAGTTTACTAAATTATCCTGTTTAGTTTAAGAGTAAAAGGTAAAATGTAAAGGAGAGCAAATTCATTTGAAAACCGAACTGAAACTACTCAACAATTTGAACTCATTTTGTTTTTTTAACTAAAAACCCGTACAGTTTTATATGGAAAAAAGCAGTTTATAGTTTAATATTAAAATGAACATTCAAAACATTTTACGAAGCGATTCACGTTAAATTTTACATTAAATCAAAGCTCACAAAATGCAGAACAACATACCTACAGTACATATTCCGGAAATTCATTGTTATATAGTTAAAAGCAATAACCTTTCAACTATTTTTAGCGTGTTGTACAAAAAATATAATAAAAATTAAATTCATCGTGTTGCCACAGCAACACTGACGTAAACGCGAGCCTGCGTTCAGTCTGTGGTCCACATATAGAGATTTTAAATAACACTAGAGGAGGCATTGTAATCTTAATTCAGTAAAAAATAGGGAACGCGACTATTGGGGGCAAATTCAAGTCCCTGATGTGTATTCGTGTTCCCATTGGTGATGAGTTTCAAATCAGCCAATGAGACCACGATTTTATATCCGGGTCTTGAATTTGCCCCCCATTAACTGCGTTCCCAATTTTGAACTCGATGCCTCCTCTAGTGTTATTTATAACCTCTATGGTCGGGGGTTCAGTGTTAATCAATTTCTAATACTTCATATTAAATCAATGTTTGGCAAATACTTGCGAGGGGTTGCTGCAGAGGGGTTGCTGCATGCATGTATTTCCCAGAGGAGGTACGAGGGTGTTCCCACAATGCATTGCGTCTCATTATTATTCACAATTACGATTTTCAACGAACGTTTGGCGAAAAGTTGTTGAAATACATTGCGATTTTGGCTTCGTATATCTCGTTTTTTTGAAGGTATGTTTTTATATTTGTATTATTTAAGAACATAATTAAACTATTTTTGACTTATTTGGTACAGGAATTGCTTTTTAGTTATGGTAATTACGTATTGTAATTATGCTTGTTCCGGGTCAGTGGACACGCCAATAATAAAAATAACCTTGATATAATGCAGAAGCAAATTCACTTTACTTAGAAAAATAAAAACAAAACACGTCATCGAATTCGGGTAGATTTATTCTTTCTACTGTTACTTTAAAACATGAATTTGCTCCACTAAACCGACGAGTAATCGCGGTTTGAAAATGGGGTACTTTTGCTATATTCTATCACCGATGGCGGGAATAGACCGCCTGATAATCATCATGGCGCGAAGGAAATTATTGTACTAATCACTATTTTCCCGATGATAATTTTGAAACATACGCATATATGTGCGTACATATTTTAAGTGTAATGCAATTTTTAAGGTTAAATATGCTTATGTTTACCTGCACTGACTGTATTTTTTCATTTTATTATAGAATTCGGCTATTTTGGAGTAAAACTCCAAATGATACTGCTATATAACGGGTATATACTTCTGAAGGTGATACCACAGAGAAATCTAATAATAAAAGACGCAGAATTTCGAGTTTGAAAATTTCAACATCAAGCCGAACTTTGTTTCAGAGTCCTGGAACATCACCAGAACCAAGGTGTAAAAGTACAAGGGTTTTTACAAACATAAAATACAGTATGACTCACTAAAACATTGTACAAAAGTTACTAGAAAATAAATGCATGCAGAAACCCTCGCCTTCCTGACAAAACCATTGTATTTTCCGAACATGAAGTATCTAATGTAGTTGTCATGGTAACACGATAATTTTATAAGAATATTCTTACAAATGAAAAATCGCCTAAAAATATCATTTTTAATTACAAAATTATCAATTTGCCAACATATATATGTTAGGTATGTTATTATACGTAATATACGCTTCAATTTAAGGTAAAATTTAAGCACAAACGCTTCGCAAAACGTTTTAAAGTGTTCTTTATAAAACTAAATTGCAGTTAATGGACCATTTGCATTATAGACTAAATTTTGATCTAGAGAAAAATTTCATCACAGCTTGAAATAGCATCATAAAATTAGTAATATTTCAAAGTTTCGTTGCGAAATGTTGTAAAATGCGGATAATATAGCCTTGCGAAATTTGCAATTTTCAGTCATTTTAGATTACAAACGGGAAATTGATGCCCCAACACCCGACTGGGCTGTCAATTTCTCGTGCGTAATACAAAATGACTGAAAAACGGAAAACTTCCCATGGCTATATTATCTGCATTTTACAACATTTCGCAACGAAACTTTGGAATATTACTAATTTTGTGATGCTCTTTCAAGCTGTGATGGAAATTTTTGTCTATATCAAAATTTAGTCTATAATGCAAATGGTCCATTAAATGGCTTTATCGATAAACTTTGAGCTTGAAATAAAATGATTTCAAATTCTTGCATGCAAATAACTGTGCTTTCTTTTTTTATTTAAATAATTCACTATAATAAATTGAAATTTACAAAATCTTGCAAAAATGCGAGCAAAAATGAAATATATTTGCAAGAAATTTATCAATCATCAAATCAAGAAATGTTTGCTATGATTTCGCTGTCGTCATACAGTCGTTATAATGCAAACATTAAATTGGACCATCAGTGTCCGCTATTCATGACAGTCCGCCACATTTTTGAGATCAGTGAGGATGACCACCCACCCAACACTCCAACACCGTTGGTGGCCCACACCCGCGATGATTGATGAACTTTAGACTTCGCTAATGCTTTCGTTTCCCCGGGTGTAAATTGCCGGGGGGAATTAGTACCCTCGCACGGCGCTTCGAGCCGTCGGCTCGGGGATTATCAATGTAATGCATGAGTCAATTCCAGGAGTAACCATCCTCCCCCCCTGGAACACACCCGGACATTTGATTTGATTGGTTACGATAGTGTAAATGCCTGGATGCCGGGACACAACTTGAAGACTAATGCACGGCCCTTGGGCAAGCTGAGAGTGGAAAATGCCCCGCCCGGGGACGATTTTAAATGTTAATTAAACTTTTAATGGCATATAATAGCATAGTCATTTAATAACATTATAGTATTAAACTGCTATGGAATATTATAAAACTTTAATATAAACTTGAATCTTGCTAAGAGTGGTTAAAAGTATTTAAACAATGAAATCATAAACCTTCAATAGTTTTACTTAAATTTGCATGGCACAGGTTATAATTTTCGCTTATTCTGACAATAAATTTCACGCCACCTTGACCACGAGGGTGCAAAATAAGATCAGGGCACCCACATGCGTGCCTGAAACTAGGCTTTGCTGCCTTAAAATTTGCGGGTGGGATTCTGGGCAACCATTTGTCAAATACCCAGGGTCCTTAGCGACTATAACAATACCTGGCCCCCGTGCACGTACATGAAAGGCAAATTTCTGACCCCCGGGAACTGCCTGTCAGGCAAATTCTCGGGGGGGGGGGGGAGGGGGATATGGTTACTCCAGGAGTTGACTCGTGCATAACAGTAACATACATTTAATGCTTTTTTGCCTGGGAGAATTTCTATCCATAGGCATACAAGGCTGGGGGTTGCAACCCCTCCAGTCATTGTTTAGTTGGGCAGAATTCTGCTTTAACAAATTATTTGGCAATTGTTTTAAAATTGACTTTAATTAAACAGTATTTCTGCAAGCCTGTATAGGAGATGTATTCCTTATATTTTATACCTCTTGTTCATCTATAAATAAACTCATGACAATTTTGGGCAATTTCTATCCACCTGTATGCCCATATTATTTTTCAATGCTGGGAATGGCATTCCAGAAAACCCATAGTACACAAATTTCCTGAAGAAGCATTCCCACAATCCTGGTAAAAATCCATGAGTTTCTTTGTCAGCAACGCGAGGTGTTTCTGCATGTATGTATTTCGAGTATTTTTACTTATTACGTATACACCGGGATTGATACCGAAAATGGGAAAAGCAACACTTTTCTGTGACCGTGTTCTTGTATCACTAACGTTCGAAGTTATCTTTCCTATTTTATTTTGCAGATGATGGATACATTTCAAGAGGGTGTCGATGGGGGTTTGTATCTACTGTGTCGATGCGGAGTAGTATCTAATATGGCATAAAAAGGTTGAAATTCTATCCTGGCCATGAATGTATCCAATAAATAATGTACCTGCATACTATAAAGACAATCGTTAGAATTTAATGTTACAGCTAAACACTTTACAAAATCCTAGAACGACTAAACTGGAGGGTCCGTGATTACAAGCCGATATTAACTTCCTTGCTATAACGCAGTTCAAAAAATGCATGCTTAGTCACGTCAATTGCTCATTAAGACAAGCAATTGTTTTATGAAGCACGCTGTTAATTTTACGTCTACTATTAATCTGATTCATTTTGTTGGAAAAATCCTGACTAACTATTCGAAAAACATTTTGATAAAATGTTCACATTCTTCTCCACGTGAGGTAGTCATTCGGACTCTAAGGTCATAACAATATGATCGACAAATGTTCAGGTTCAATTCTTCAGCTCGCAACAGTTGTAAGGCGGTAAGCAAACATTGTATGGTTGGGGAATGTATTGGCCGATATGTTATGGTAACTGAATAAACTTTATTCCACACGGTGTAAGGCGACAGAACTTGTCATTCAGGGGATACTCGTACTTTGTGATTTATTGATCATAATGATTCGCAATCTTTGGTTGATAAACCTATTTGGTACCCAAGGAACACATTGATCAAATTCACTTCCTCGACTGGAACAGATGCCATGTATCAGTAGGATTGGCTATTTGGTGACTTTATGTGTTCACCTAATGCGTGATAGCAGAATTTGTACTGTTCCTAAAGAAAAGAACATTAAATGAAATCATAGTTTAAACTTTTATAAAGTTAAGATACGAATAATGGCTAAAGAATATTATTTTGGAAAGATTCCCACAATAAAAGAAACCCTTTGATAAAATAGACTAACATCGATTTGTATGAAGTTAATAAACGATGAGCAGTTAAGTACTGGCATGCACGTTGAAAACATATAGTATATTGCTGGATGATATGATGAAATAGAACAATAATGGAAAGGCAACAACTCCGAAATAAATGGAAAGGCTACAATTCTGAGCGCTTTTAATTTCAAGATCGGGGAAACTGCAGGTGTTGAAACAAAGTATGGGAACTGGGGGAATACCCCCCAAAAATGTTAAAAATTACAAACCCGGAAAGTGCATTTCCAGCTATTTCCCACAATAATTCTGTTTAAATTAACCATGCATGTGTATGTTTTCTGATGATGGACAGATATATATTTCTGCGAAACACATGTCTAACTTAAAAGTTAGTGTAGACTCTCGCTGATGAATATCGTATTGTAAAAGAACAATTACACGAAGATTCTGCAACGGTCAAGTCGAGCAATACTCTGCCTTGGAAATCGCGTAAATGGTGCTTAAAACTGCGACACTGTATATATAGAAGCCCAAAACACTTTCAAAACTAATAAGGGACCGGTCATTATTTATGGCGGGGGGTGGCACCGAAGAGAAAAAGGTGGGGTAAACAAAATTTTGAGTAAGTAAAAGGTTGGGTAAATGAAAAACAAAACAACTCAAGGGTTGGGTAATAAAAAATTATTGTCATTTCCAAAGCATGACCCACTGAAATATTGGAGACTGAAAAGCAATGTCAACAGTCATTTGTCAATACAATATGTGAATCAATCAGAGTCACTATCTTGATCATAGTTTGACAAAACAAATTGTGTTCCAAAGAAAGTACATGTGCAGACAACATGAAACTTTAGACTGCAGAAAATTTCACAAGCCGTTATCAAACTCATGTTACTGAAGTGATAAAGGACATGTATGACAACTGAATGGTATCCTTTTGTTAAGTTTTTGGCCAGGGGTAGGTAGTTAATTTTTAATTGATATTTGAGGTTGGGTAATCAAATTTGTGTCTTTTTAATGGTTGGGTCAGCAAAATTTCTGACACGGAAACATTTCTCTTCGGTGCCACCCCCCGCCATAAATAATGACCGGTCCCTAATATTGGTGAAGCCAATTACAGTGTCATGTAAAAAAAGGAGATTCAGTTTTCCCAGCTGAGCACACCGGAAAAATTTTGAAAATCCATAGAATGGAAATTGTATGGACTTTCATTGGAAATAGAATGGATTTTTGGTTATCCATAATAATTGTATATTTCGATACTATGGATACAGTATCGAAATAGTATGGATATACTATGGATTTAGTTGTGCAATTGCAAATCTCATAGTATGGATTTCTCATTTTTTCCCAGTAGCATGCAACTATTAGACAGAAATTATCATAGTACTAGTGTACCAATTTCCCAAACCGAGCACCAAAGGTCATATATGCGTCAGTATCATGAACATTATTGGGAGCCAGAAGCCCCCATGCAGGCCGCCCTGGTTGCGCGGTCCCTGTATGTTCTACTGTCTTTTTAAGCTTTCTCATGACCCAAATTAAACAGTTGTTGGTATATTCAATACCCACATTTCGCAGCACTCTACTTGGACAAAAATCTAGTGTATGTCTTTTTATATCCATGCACTTACGATGTTTTCCACCATTCCTATTCTCTGCGTCCTCAGGTTACGTACAATACTAAACAAATCAATAATATTTTCCAGTTTCATTCTCTCGAGCGCGATGTATATCGTAGCGAAAGACCCAACCCTGCCACTACCGTCACTAAACAAAACAAGCAAATACATGTATGAGCATAACAAATTCCTTTTCAGGAATCACTGGTGAGTCACTGGATAGGTATTTTAAATTAGGCAGATAATGTATTAAAAATACGCTAAAGGAGGAATATATAGTTGAAAAAGATGTGTTGCGCATGCGTATCCGTATTGTTGTAACCATAGATATAAAATTTAAAAGATTTTTGTTTAGGACTACTTGTTTTAAGCAGAAAATGTTTCAGAAGAGTACGTGGAATTTCGTATATTAATTGTTTGAAATAATTTTTTTATGAATAATTTTTTTGTGGTTTGCCTTTTGCATGGAATTGACTTATAATTGTTTTTTAGCGCAGCTTTCATTCGTGTTTGGCGAAACCCGAGCTTCGTTTAGCTCAAACATTTGCTCGTCTCTAACCGAAACGAAACTGGAAGGCATTTTGTTTAAGGTAAACAGTGCAAGGATATCCGAATCTGAGCACCCAATCAAATTGCATGAAAAGCACTATCCATGCACCTCCTAAAAGTATATGCTAGTATGGTTTATCCGCTTAATGTTCACCACCTGATTAGTCGCTACAATTCTTCCACACACCAATATTTACCTGCAATGTACTAGTGTCAGGCCATTTCCTGTCCGTTGTTCTAACTTCACTACTTCTCTTACAAAGTTCAGTAAGGATGAAGCACTGACAGGGACGCCGTGATCAACCCATCCAATATAATTTACATGATAAATTCTGCGAACTTCGCCGCTCTGCAAAAATAAGATACCACGCATACAATTGGCCCTTAAAAAATCTATTATGTTAACACTGCAAATCAAATTAGGAATTGAAATTAATTTTCGGCTCTGACTTTTTATTTTCCTAACGCAGTACCAAACTCTTCCCAAACTTTCTTCCACTCTAATATCTGTAACTCTACATTGCCACTGCATGAAAGCATTGTTAAGCGTCCATAAAATAAGCTATGCATGTGTATAAAATGTAAAGCAAAAATGTTAAAAGATTTAAACTTTAAATAAGAAGTTTAAATATGATTTCAAGGCAAGATAATTCGCAAAGTGACCGCCACTGCTCTAATCATAGCTTGAATTAAAAATTAAAATTTTTAAGTGACTGGCTATGTGGAATCCTTTCGTGCACGGTGTTCATTACGGGTTTCAAGAGACCGTCCTATCCCAATCACAATATATTCGGTTTTCAAAGCTTGCCTATTATACAAGAAACTAAAGGAACTAAAGTTTTAATTAGAGGATTGGTGTCACATGTGGTATCGCGGAGTTTTGTTATGGTTCTTATCTTATCCAAAATCAGCACATAAATATGCCTTGCTTGCAATTATAGTAATAATCAGATAAAAGAAGAAAGATATCTCAAAAGGATGGTCGAAATATGCGATGGGTTAGGAGAAAAACCGTTTCAGGATCAATTGGTCTACTCTGCCCATCTTCTGGATTCCAGGAAGAAGTTGAACCCCCAGTAATATGGTGTGACACTAACATTTAACCATGCATAATCAAGTCCTAAATTTTCACTACATTACCTTTGTGTTTGTGCATTTTAATATTCTCTGTACATACGAATCCAATTCTTCCTCGGACTCTACTTCTACCATTAGTAATCCAAAAGTAATATATTCCTCTCCCCGCGAGGGCCAGTATTGTAAAAACTGAAACTATAAAGAGAAATGCAAAAAAACGTAAGTCATTCCAAAGGTGGAGGAGTAATTGGTATGTGATAATGTAACAAAATGGAACAAATTTTAATAATATGACAAAAAAATGTAAATGTCAGCAAACATCGTACCTCATCGTCTTCTCTTTCATTTAGTAACATTATTAAAACATAACATTCATATTCCCAAATCATTCGCCAAAAGTCTTCTACTGACTCTTTAAGTGGAGCTTGTGTAGCAATAAATATTTCACGATTTCTATAACCCTGTAGAAGAAGACGACTTCTATGAAACTGTAGGCACTATCCCATTAAGAATAAATATCCGAGAGAACCAAATTTACGATAGCTTTTTATTACAGATTAAAGGGAGCTATAGATATGCCGTAACTGCCGTTATTTGTTACCATGTACTCACATCTATAAATGACGCATTTATATAGTCTGATCCTATTTCATCTGGATAGGGCCATAGCTTGACCCTGTTACTGTCATCTACAACATAAGAAAAATAACAAAAATTATTCAACAATACTAGAGATGAGACCAGTATAAACCGCAGGGGGTAGGTCCACGACTATGGTAATGTATGTTCCGCAGATATGCTACCCTCCTCCCCACCCCCTCTCCCACTACTTCTCTATCCTGTACGTATAATACATGTGCGTTCATGATCAATACAACTCATGATCAATACAACTCAGTGCAGTAGAAAAAGAACACTTTTTTTGCTTTGTGCAGAATCTCATGTAGAATTTATTTGAATTATTTCAATAAACTCACATGGCAGTATTGAACTGCATCGATTCTTTTTCTGATTTTCCGGTATCAAACCACTGACGCAGGTTTCTTTCTCATCAACTGATACAATGTTTAAGTTCTAGAGAAAACGATTAGAAATATAAGAAATGGTAGCAAATGTGAATGTTGTAAAATTATAGGAAATAAAGGAATGTATAAATTATCATGAATTGTAGTGCATTCTAAAGTTGCATTAGCCTTCACGAAGTAGGGCAATTTGGAGCGCTATTCGACTGGAAGAGATATTTACCAATCTCATTCCCAGGCTCTTCCCTCTTGTGGAGGGAAAAGCCCAGAGAAAAGCCTGGAAACGAGGTCCAGAAATTTACTTGCATTCTGACAGTTATACTTCATTTTTGCGCTTCAGGCGTATGATGTTTCTGCTGCTGATCCCCAAAAGGTTGAAAGTATATGGAATAGCTTCTTAAGGGAGATACGCAATAGTGCCAGGAGGCAATGCTACGGGACCGTATTCCCTCACGCAATCACCATCGAAAGGACATAGATCGCGAAACTCATGCCGAATGCTGCATAAAATTACGTAATCGTATTATATACGAGACTACAGCCATGCTCAGTATCTTATAGGTACATAGTTTAAGCATCTTGTATAAAAATATCGCTCTGTAATGACATGAGAACCTCCTCGAGACTGTGCGCTAAAGTTTAGGAACAGATAGGTGGGGATTGTCAGAAAATGACTGGAAGAGTGACGAATAAAGAGAATGGGAAAAAAACATTCTTTCGAATATCACACTGGAATCCGACATCTAATCTACATGTATAACGAATTGATATATATCGATTCACGGCTCTCATTTGGCCCAAAACGATTGCAACTTCAACTGCGTCAATTCGACAGAGATTGGGATAGGTAGCTAACAAGCAGTTGCTAATCGAGATACGATAACATTCTCAGGATCTCAAAAAAATGGTATGCGGTTTTTGTTCTCTGTTTTGCCCACCACGTTTCAAGCGTTCTTTAAGTTTTGTTCTTTTCCACCCATTAATATCGCGCTTAGAGTTCGAATTATTCTACTTTTTCTAAATAAAAAATGGTATTGGCACATATAATAATCTGTGAAAATAAAATAAGACATAACGATGGGAATTTTGAAAACACTGGTACATAAAATGTGCGTGGGTGGTTACTATAAGTATAAAATATGACAGCAACGAGTTGTACGATTCTTGTTCAGTTCAATTCGAGAAGCGGCAAACGGCCAGCCCATCCAGCACGAAAAATTCAGGTGAGTCGCGCACCATAACTCCGCGACAAGTTAGTGAGCAGCTAATTGGCTTAGAAGGCGCTACCACTGCTGACGTTAACGAACTTACATACCTGGAATTCTTTAGGAAGAAACTCGTCTTGGTCATCTTCTTCAAGTGTCTGCAGTTTCTCCAAGTAATCAGGAACTGGAATCTCTGTGTCACCACAAATTGATGCCTCTAGAATGGCCTCGTATATAAAACTATACTGTGCCTAAAAGAGAAGAACGTGGATGACATTTCAAGTTCATCCATTAAGTGAAGAATAAGTAGCCTACGTATTCTACACATTTCAGTTTTTTATGAAGTAAACTATACATTAATCATTGCGCTAATTGGGCGGGAAATTAACGTTAGTTTACTACACATCTTAATCGCTGTGTTTCCGGAAATCAACAATATGCACCCTTCCTCCCTGTAAATGAATTACTGTAAAGAACACTTATATTACTGTAAAGAACACTAGGGCCCACAGTAATTGGTTTACACTGTTGTGGTGTCCCTGCCATTTTTGTCCATGTTTATTGTGTAGATGTCTATTTGCTGTTCTGTGAAGTGTTTTTGGCAAAGTTTAATAAATAAATAAATAAATAAATAAATATTATCAATCGTATGAATTTTAATTAGCCTACTGTTTGAAAACGTTAAGACAATACTTTATGGTTGGGAAGGATTCTACTTTACTATTGAGCCGATTTTCAGATTACCAAGTACCTCAGTTTGCACCATCAAACTTCTCTGTGTTCGCATATGAGAAACAAATTTATAGATGTCAACCACTGCTTCGACTTTCATCTGATCGAGTAAAGCATCTAATGCGATAAACGTTCCTGTCCTACCAACACCAGCGCTGAAATGCCAAAAACACATGTAAAATTAGCATTCTGCCGAATGAAAATGATTGCTGGCGCCATTTTCTTTGACCTTTCCTGAAAGTACTTAGTCTTGGCTAGAGGGCTTCGTTTTCGGGATGAAATTATATTGGCATTAGAGCCCTGTATCTGGTTACTCATGACCGTAGTAGGAAATAAAATATAACCTCTGAGATGATAATCTTTAATCTTGTCATTTATTAGGAAAAATTTCTTTGCTAAAATTTCTATACTAAAGCAGATGTTCCTAATCCCGTCTGTTACTTTAGTGAGGTTCAACGAGAAATACAGTAATTTAATAGATTTTAATTTGCCCCTGGAAATCCAGAATTCCTAAAGCCTTTAACATGATCTTTTATACTCCATCTTCTTTCGCATAGCACACTGTGCATAGGTTTTTGAATTATTCAAGCACGCATTCGTTCTAATTAGCTTCATTGAATAATTCTATTTGCACGTGAGTAATTTCGGGTAAATTTCTGGGTGATTTAAGCTGATTTTCAAGTAAAGAAAAGAGTATTGACGTAGATTTGAAACATGAACGCACCATAAGAATGCCAAATTTTAGTTCTACTTCCAGCCTCTCCGAGCTGAGAGTCTAAATGTCTACTTGTCAATGACTATGCTAAAAAAAAGCTGTGAGAAATTCCAAGTGCTTTTACGGTACGTAAAACATAATTTATAAAGTCAGATAATTTGCAACCTTGCCACCCCCCCCCCCCATCGTCCCTGATCACTCACATACGTGAACAGATAAGTCTAATACACAAACTTACAGTATAATGTACATTACCTGCAGTGAACAAGAATCTTTCCTGTGGCAACACGCGAGTAACTTTTAACACGTCTAATGAATGCAAGCAGGCGTGATGGATGAACTGGAACTCCGTGATCTGGCCACGCAGTGTAATGAAACTGTGCGACATCTCGTGTAAGTTCCGAATTATTATTCTACAAAGACGAATGTTAAGCAGGAGTTAGCTCCCAAGTTTTTTTTTGTTATCTAGTACAATATTTACAAATCCAAATAACCAACTTATCGAATCCTTCATGCATAATTGTAGTGAATGAAAGTTGAAAGTAATTAAAGTTACAAGGGAGCGCTTTATGAACTCCGAATACACCCTTTCGATAATTACTTCATTTGTCCTGGCAGCCTGGATCTTACGAATAGCGAGCCAATCAACTTGCGTAATTTACTAATTAGAGCGAGGCTCCCAAACCAAAAAGGATGTGAGACGTAATTATCGAAAAGGTGTATTGAGAAATCGTGTCTGTATTTGCAGTCAATTGATGGCTATGGATTGGGGCAGTGCGGAACTGCAGTGCACCAATGTGGAAAATTTTCTCAAACAATCTTTGAAATCTTCCTGTGATAAATTTAAAGTTTGTGTACTGGAATTTCCAAATTCCACAGGAATATTTACCTTACATTGGAAATCATGAATATGAATCATTAGCAATTGAATTGTGATCATCGCGATAAAAGTGGAATTTATAAACTTACTTGCTGCAACTGAAATTTCCTGATTGTGTAATCGGTAAGTTCCCATTCTTCGATTGGATTAACCGTAAGAGATCCAAACAGCTCCGCCTCGGTCACTGGCCAATATTTTTGGCACTTTACCTGTTGTGCCAAAAAAGGCGAATAAAATATTTTTTAAGGAATAATTTTTACATAATTTTGGACTAATTCTATTCTTGTCGCTATTTCGTTCAAATAAGATGATAATTATCTGACGATTTAATTTTACTCTTTTCTTCTCACAATTTTATTACACATTAATGCAAATTCATAAACTATATTGATTTTCCCAAAACTGCTGAGAGTAGAGAATAGTAGTGACCTGGACGTAATTTGAATACTCGCAAACAAAAATAGTCTCTATTAAAAATTATTTTCTCATCAATAATTTATAAAATGTTTCGATCAGTTTTTTGTCCATTAAAAATTGCTATACAGTAATCACGATATTTTATGTTGCAATTTATTGAAACGCGCACCTTTCCTTTTTCAATAAGATTAGTAACCATAACAATTGCAGCACAATTTTGCTCCCAAACCATTCTCCAAAAGTCGTTGAATGTTGATGCAACTGGACCTGGAAAATTATACTGTAAGTAAAGTTCGTATATCTCGGCCTGTTCTAAGTCCAGGATGGTGTTAGCACATATAATGATCTGCGAAAATTAAATAAGACGTAACAATAGGAAATGATACCACTGGCACGTATAATGGGCATGCATGGTTACTACAACTATAAAATGAGAAGACAGCAACCAGACGGCCAGCCCAACCACCCCGAAAAATTCGGGTGGATCGCGCGCCATAACCCCGCAACAAGTTGTTGAGCAGCTTGGCTTAGATGACAGATCAGTATTTTCCATACCTAAATTCAGCTGGCCATGAACGCGAACGTTAAGAAGTAGTATAGTTCACAGTCCTACCTTGAGTTGCAATGAATTTTTCTTGACAGTTGTATCCCTATATAAATTTGGAAATTTGGTTTGAAATACCAAAACAATTACGGGCACTATGTGATAGGATTTGCTATATCACGTTTCCGTTTTCAGCATATGTCGTTTTTACGAGGTATTTTCCACATTCCATGTCCAAATCGTAGCATATATTGCACCAGGCAATGCTCGGAAATATACGATATAATTCTCAACTATATCCCTCAGATTCAGTTAATTTCTAAGAGGAAACTGCTTGCATACCTCCCAAAAATTCGAGGATTTATTTATTCTGTCTATCATATATTTATTTTAGCCAATTTGGTCATACTTACATCGACATAATTAGCATTGATATAATCAGATCCGTTGTCTCTTAAATTTGACAGACAGACTCGAGTATGATCATCTACACAATAGAAAATATTATTATGACTTTTATACATATCATTATGCTACAGAAAAGTAATTTTACTCTTCATAGAATTCCGCGTTTCAAGAACTTTAGAAAACTTGTCAGGAGAGCATTAGATTAGGAGGATATTCCAAAATAATGCATGGCGACCCAATTCTACATTTTAGCAGCACAAGCAAATGGGCAAAAATGTTCCCAGCTAAATCAAATAGTAAACAACGATTTGAATAGTTCAAATGAGCGCAGCAAGACAGGCGTGTAGTACAAAGCGGCTAACATTTAATTTCCTTCCGGTTTAGATAGGTGGGTTGGCTGGCCCCCACTTAAGCTTGATATCAAATGATTTGCCAGTTCAATAAGATTTGGCATTATTGTACCTTTAAAACATAGTTATTCCAATCTTAGTAGTTCGCGCTATTAATGTTATTTTACTATGTTCAGGATGGCACGTACTCCGACTAACCAGTCCCGTGCGTGACTGCATTTTCTTATGCTTTTAATACAATAAAACTATAAATTTAATACACCTGGAAAAATGCAGGAAATCGTGTTTCAGATGCCAAGAATAAAAATAATTTTCTGCTGGTTCATGCCTGAAGGCCTTCCTAGATGAGAGTCCATCTTTTTAATTTTATAACCATGCCCATTGCAGTCTAAAATCTACGGGACAAATTTTACCATCTCCTACAATGCAACAAATATTCATGGCGTATCCGGATAAAAATGTTACCATAGAGTATTGTACTTACATGTCACAATATTTGCGTAGCGGTTCTTTGGTTTATTAACTGGCTTTTTACATTCTTCGTATGAGTATTTTACACCTGTATCAATTGACTGAAAACAAAAAGAACATTCTTGCTCACAGTATAGACCGAACAGAAAATATTTTAAAAAATAATCTGACGTCCGAAAAAGGTTACCCTTTAGAAAAAACCGCAAGAATTTTTTACAATACAAAATTCATGTCAATGTGGAATCTAACTCAATAGGTAACCAAATGTGGAATTTTGAAATAATATTCAACGAAATGACGTGATAACCTTGATATAAAAGTATTATAATACGCTATGACGTCATGCCAATGACGACTACCGAAGAAGTGAGCTTCCCAAAGTCGATTTATTTTGTCTCCTTCGCAGCCGCTCTTTGTGTCGAGGTTTCACCCCACGACATTCCTTTCCAAAAAACAACCAATCACAGCGATGCTTCAAAATTTCGGGAACATGACCTTGGACTTATTAAGATATTTATGTCGCTAAATTTATTTAGATATTTATGTCGCTAAAGCTGACTGGCTAACGTAAGACAAAGGGAATGGAATGTTGTACTCGAGTGAGTAGCCGCTCGTGTGGAGAAACTCCGACACAAAGAGAAAGAGCGGCTGCGAAGGAGACTAAAACCCCGTTTACACTACGTTCAATTTTTGGTACGGCACGGATAGAATTGGTAGCCGTACCACTTTTTTGTTCTTGGACTACCTATTTAGCTAAGCCCCGTTCCCACTATGCTCAATTTTTGGTACCGTACCACTTTTTGGTTTATGGACTATCTATTTAGGTAGTCCGAGAACCAAGAAACTGGTACGGGTACCAATTTTATCCGTGCCGTACCAAAAATTGAGCGTAGTGTAAACGGGGCTTCACAGTCGAACATATTCTTCCGCTTCAGTTGATAACACAAACTTAGGATTGATAATTCTACGTATCATACCTCATTCAATAACTCTTCTATTTACTCTCTAATAACTCTCTAATAACTCTTCTCATTCAATAAATCGGCAGTATGTCCGAGGTGTACTAAAATTATTGATCTCTTCAGAATGAAAATTTTGAAAAGAATCAACTTTGGTTAGTTTTTAATCACTCAAAAACGTCTTGTTTCCTCGCCACTGTTTTATGGTCTGACGTATGCATGTACAGTGTGTACGTGTTTTAAAACCACAAATATATACGACAATCATAATTGATAAAAAGATTCCTTATTGATGTGTGTGCAGATGTTTTGAAACAATGCTTACCTAGAATATACTTTTCTAAAAAAGGAAAACACAATTCAAGGGACTTCGATTTTATTGTCGATTTCATGTTACTTTTCAAGGCGCGGACCCAAGTTTGTTTTCAATTTGCCAATTACGTTTCCAAATTCGGAAATTGGGCGGGAACTTCGCAACGAAGTTCGCAAGTTCATTTCAAAGTTCGAACTTCGATTGTAAACAAATGTAAAAATTTCATTTATAAATTTATTTCAAAAGGCATTTTTCGTCTTGAGAGACCAGTGGACCAATATTTTACTGCAGTAATATGTGCATAGGGCCTTATACAGTAATTTCAACTCCAACTATGAACATTTGTTTACAATCAAAGTTCGAACTTTGAAATGAACTTGCGAACTTCGTTGTGAATTTCACACCCAACTTCCGAACTTGGCAACGTAATTGCCAAGCTAAGTTCGCAACGAGTTTGGGAACAGCATGTTGAAAAGTTATCTGAAATCGACAATAAGGAATGACATTTAAGGAATGATCGAAATGTATGATTATTTACCGGGGAATATATAAGCGAAAATAAAAGAGCCTTTGATAGGAAATTTTGTTGGCATCTCATTCGATTGAATTATATAGTTGAAGGGTATTGTAGATAGAAATTATCGAGTGGAAATTTATATACATTTATTAGATCCAACCAGGAACAGCTGCGAAAAATGCAACTTTAAATCCCTGGCAGCAATAGACCTTTCCCCTTATAACCAAAATTTTGATCTAGGCAAGTCTAGACAAATATTTCATCACAGCTTGAAAGAGCATCACAAAATTAGTAATATTCCAAAGTTCCGTTGCGAAATGTTGTAAAATGAGGAAAATAGAGCCTTGCGAAGTTTGCA
>CACRXK020003698.1:0-15862 GCA_902702795.2 Paramuricea clavata | reverse complement strand
ACAAAATGACTGAAAAACGGCAAACTTCGCAATGCTATATTATCCGCATTTTACAAGATTTTGCAACAAAACTTTGGAATATTACTAATTTTGTGATGATCTCTCAAGCTGTAATGAAATTTTTGTCTAGATCGAAATTTTAGTTATAAGGGGAAAGGTCCATTGAACTTGTGGTTGAAAAGAGAATGCTTGCATTTCTATTTAGCTTTACGAGAAGCAAAACCAATGGCCAAAGTACACAATGTGCATTTATATTCTTGATATTCTATCATGGGTCAAAGCTTTAATTCTGATACAATACCACATTCCGTTCTACCACTGTACATTTAGTCAGTAATGGCATTTACGTATAGCTCGTGCATTATTTAACTAGCGGAACACGTGTTATTGTATTTTTATCGCTATACTTTCAGACAAACGCTCTATATGTTTTACACATGCAGGTTGAAAATATTCAAAAAGATATTGCTAAAAAAATTTCATTACAACATTCCAAATTTTATATTTAACTCTTTCGAGTGCTTACTGATACTTAGTGCTGTTGTTGTTCAAAATTTTGTACTCATGCAGAATAGCAATTTCAATTTTTCATCTAATTTACATGCAGAAAAATAATTAACACTGAGAACTTTCTAAATGAAGATATCGTATTTGGTGTTTTAAATACCTTAAATTCTTCGGCAAAACCTTTATTGCCATCTTGGCGATGATCTGTGCAGTATTCCAGTAGATTGGACACAGGAATCGGTTTGGTTGATTTGGAAAGCACTTTCAATGGCACTAAAAATATAAAAAAATCATATATCGAATACATACCTCACGCAGTGCAATATTCTCTTCCGACTAATTATTCTGGTAAGAGGATTATGGGGGTCTAATTGTTTTCAAAAAAGGTTTTACACAATACTAATTTGAAATTGTTTGCGAATAATTTTGAAAAATATATGCAAAATTTAATTCATAGGGAACAAAAAAATGGCGTGATTCCATCAATAATTTAGTCATCTGAAATCCGAACCGAAATTAACACAGCGTGCCTGGACAATAGATTCGCATGACATTGTGGTAATCAAAAGGAATATATAGCACAAAATTCATAATACGCTGAAATAAATTAAGACTGAAACCGAGGTAATCTATGCTGAATAACCTACAAATATTTAAATATATGCTAAAACAGTATGTGCCAAACAACAACCATTCAAAGCTGATATTAATTTTGGTTGATTAAAAATATATTGTTCTATATTGTGGTTTCCTAGTTCAAACAAACAGGAAGTAATCAAGGTCTTTATACTTTTTCAAGAATTATAGTCAGAAATATTTTGTGACAATGGTTATATCAAAGGGAATTTAAAGTGTTACCAAATCGAGGCTTTGATATACTACTTATAAATTAGGGAAATGGAGGATACGAGTTAGGAGAAATAAGTGATGATGTAACATCTACGGCAGATGGTTTAAGTCATTAAGATTCAGCCTACTATGAGAACGAGTCATTTTCTTAATCATTAGCTGCTCTTAGTATGATTCTCAAATTCAATATTCCCTTTGTAAATAATGAATATGGTATAAAATATTGATAGACAACCGTGCGCCCTAACTGTGACCGACAGTTTGCGGTCATATGTGTCAGCAAAATGTCAAGAAAAAATGTATAGCTTTAAAATAGTATTAACGTATGAAAATTTGTTAGTTTAACAAGGATATTGGATTTGAGAAGCGTTTTGTGAGCCTGGCTACATATTTTTTTAATAATCGTTTGTTCTTAAATGAAATGCGAATTGCTTCCACTCCACTTTCATCAAATTACGTATATAATTGTACAGTTCAATACTAAGGATTTATACTGAAAACAAGGTTAAAATTATATATTTTATTAAACTCACACGTGTTTCGCTCATATATAGTTACATACATTTATATGCTAAGCAAGTACCCTAAAATTCGTGCAGCCGTAAAATATTATAGGATAAGACAAGATGATAAAACTTCGGTCATAACAATTCATAAAAATTTAATGTTTCATTGCTATTACTTTGCGAAATTGCAATTTCCTTTTCAGCTGCACTACGTCTTATTTGAATTAGATCTTCTAGTTTTGATTTAGTTTTTAATTTGAGGCACTGCTTATCCTTTATGTTAATTATAAAAACTTATAGTCATGCAATATGTTGTGAAAGTGATTTTTACTACAGAGCAAATGATTTACGTTTATGGGGAAAGTTTCTTTTTGCGATATTTTGAACACTGTCACTGACGAGCATATATTTTGGTTCACATTTAGGATAATATTATACATTTTAAAATTTACGTTTATTTTAATCAAGTTATTATTCTCATATTTCATTATTTCATGCACGCTTGACCTTTATAAGATCCCCAGCCAACACTACACTACAATAATCGTTGATTTTACCAAATGATACATCTCTATACAGCGTCTTGTATATAAATAATCAATATCAAAGCGATACATCAAATTGTTGCAATTCGACGCATATATAGGCATCGGAATTATGGTATTTGGCAAAGATGTTATATAATCTTTTAATTAAACTGGCAGAATTTCTCATTCACTGATTCAGGGAAAAAGTACATCGTAATTGGTTGCTCTTGAGAGCGACAAGAGTATCTATCGCTGATAAAGTAACAAATGATGTAATTATAAAGTGTTGAAAGCATTTTTGCGTTGTTTCTATTGAAATTACATAAAGCACATAAGGTCACTATCCCGGTTCACCTATTTACACATGAATATTTCCCTATGTTCCAACGAGTTTTACATAGGAGCCAAACTGATTAGTGGGTTGTGTAATTCTCTTAAGCATTACTGGTTTGGTATATCAGCCAAATGGGAGAAAAGTATACAAGTTCTTCTATTTTAATACTGGAAGTGCTTTGGCTAAACACAAAACGCTATCTCGAGTCCATCCTGTTAAATCCACACACGACAAAATCATAATGATATACACCTTGCACTGAATTTCCTTTTCTCTCTGGTCTCAGGTACTTCTCGCTACCAGGTGAGTCACTGCTGAGGTGATCCGAAGGTGATGACATATGAGTGTGTCCGTTTTCTCGTGTGATGAGAACGTTGGGAGTTGTACGTGACGCTTGACCGGAATGTCTTTGATTTCGTTGTCGTTTTCTATGCGAAGAAAGGATGAATGGAACATTAATAAACGCAATACGCTCCCGGCAACGTTTGTCATATACATACGCTTTAGAGCATTGAGGAACAATGTGCATAAGTCGACGGGAAATACTGTAAGGCCCCGTTTACACTATACCGGATTGCTATCGGAGTGGGTCAAATTTTGTAGGTATCGAAGGGCTGTGAAGATTTTTAACATCAGAGACCCAAATAAACATGCCAATTCTGTCAAACTAACAAGCATTGGCTACTAACCATTGCTCCGTAACGGCAAAAGAAGATGTCGTGACCAGCGAATCCAGTATAGTGTAAACAGGGCCCAAATATACTACAAATGCAGTGTAATAAACCCGGTCTTTTAATCGTGACAAAAGTTGTTCCAGATTACTACTCTACACAATTTCTGCGAATATAGAAATGTATTTTTGGTAATTTGATTAAAGGCAATTTTGATAATTTTATCAATAGATTTCCGAAAGACTATAAAATTACCTAGAATATTTTCTTTCGGTTAGCAGCCATGTTTTTGCTCGCTTCCCTGTTTTTTTTTAAGTAAATCCAAGAGAACATTTCGAAACTGCAGCCTAGTACGTTTATTAGCTAGGAGTAATGGGTCATTTACTCAGACAATCTTCACGGCCAGAGGTGTTGCTTGGAAGCGAGGTATTGCTCTTTTGCAATCCACGCCATATTGGTTGATTTTCAAAATACACGCGGCAACTATAAAATTCATATTCTTCATCCGTTGTCGTATTGGGCCAAAGACCGTAAACTATCCATAATGCAGTAAAATGTTTTCAAAACAAACCAGAAAATGTTAAATTAACTCAACTAATTCGCTGTAAACGGCTTAACAAAAGTTTAAAATCAACCATGATGGCGACTAACGACTCGTAGTGACCTCATGTGCAAGCACAGAATACACTGTAATTATATGAATAATTATGCTTCCACTAGGGCTGACTGCATCTTTAACAAGAGTACAGCATCTTCACCTTGTCGGAATATACAGTAAGTTGACCACCCCAAAATGAATGAAAACACTTGATTGGAATACGGATGATACACATGTAATATGCATATCCAGCGATTTCATTCGCCTTAATTCATATACCTGAGAAGCGAATCCATATCTAAAATGATGTACATCTTAACACTATAATTAAACGTATATTCACAGCCGTCAGTTTCAATTGACGGGAAAATATATTCATGTGCTTGTGCTTAGCTCTCGGTAACTGGACTCTATCTGCATGGATCAGTATAATCAGTCTGATCAGATCATGTCTGCATGCATCTGCAGTATAATCAGTTAGAGCTCACGCTTCACTGGAGTGGGACAGGTTCGATTCCAACAGGAGGGCCTACAGTTGCATTTCTGTCCCCAGTTAAGCATTAAAAGATATATAATTTTCGCTCTATTTCCGAGAAAAATTTATATTGATACTGGTGGTTACTGTTACCTGTAGTTGTATCTCACGAACATCGCTACAATTATGATCACAAAGGCAAATATTAAAACACCAGCAATGATTCCACCAAACATTGGAACATAATTTGTTTCATCGTCTTCTCGTGCTTGTACAATAGCTGAAATGGGAAAGAACTGTAGTTATGATCTATAATTATAAAATTCGTAGATTACAATACTGTTGAATAAATTATTTTCACTGCTTCGTATCAATATCATTTAACAAGGTTAACTGGTATTAAAATACTTATTTCTTCTTGTCTCACAACTAGATATTAACTATATAAGGGTTATATGACGTTCACATGCGCCCCAAAACAATAAAATCCCCTCCAGAAAGAACTCATAGGCCCAAAAAAAAAACAAAAAAAAAAAACGGACCCGGGTTTATTGTTTCATCATTAAAAGTTGTCTTCAATTTAATCCTAAAACAGTCAAAGCAGCGCCTTTCATCTCTGAGATGGTGGATTTGATTCTCAATATGGACTCATGTGAGAAGAGTCAGAGTCAACGCTCTGTCAAAAGTCGTGGGTTTTCCCCATGTACCCTGGTCTTCTCCAACAGGGAAAGTTCACATGGTGGGTTAGGATAAATATACAGTTAAGAAAGTAATATCAGAATGGTTGTGAAAGATAAAATACTGTAATTAGGTTAGGAATGTAATTATATAAGCTGCGTATTACTTGATGTAAAGTGCATTTGATCATACCCACATGTAAGTTTAATTTTCCCTATAGGCCTATATATAGAAATATTAATGCGCCACGATAACGAGGAAGTCCATGTATAATCGAAGTACAATGCACGAAAGTAAGCTGCATAATTTTGAACTTCTGTCCACATGGAAATCGCACTGTTATTAGACACAAAAGCCGATTTAGACGACACGACTTTTGCCTAAAGTATTGTCGCATGCAACCTGCATACAACCTGAGTTTAATACTGTGAAAATCAAGGACACAACTCACTAACGACAACGTAATTAGCGAGTTGTGTGCTTGATTTGCACAGTAAACTCAAGTTGCAAGTAGGTCACATGCGACAGTTTTAGGTCAAAGTTGTGTAGTCTAAATCGGCCTTAAGGAAGGGCGGTAATACTGTGAGGGCCCATCCAAATCCTCGAGGATTGAAACCATATAAATATTAGACCAACATGCGTGTTCCTATCCTTTCTCAGTTAAACAAGTGACGCCGCATTATACAAAATGGCTTAGTTATAAGGGCAAATTAAACCCGCACCATGGTCTTTCGCTATAGACCGCTCCTCGGAAAAATCCAACATGACCGATTTATACGCCCATTTTTGTTTTCAATTTGGACACCTGTCACACGATCAAGCACACATTCTAGGTCTAGGTCTAGGTCTACTATTTTAATGACTGAAATTTACTGTACACTCAAGACACAGAAAGCTATTTCCATAAGATTATTGTAATATGGTAATTATTACCTGATCGTACTTCTTGCTTTTCACTTAAGAAAACCTGACGCTTTGAGCGGGCTTGTATCTAAAAGCACAGGTATTCAACTTCATTCAAAAAGCAAGCTGGGAATTTAATAAATTATATATAAATAACTCTCATATTTTGGATTTTTTAGGTGTGATCAATTATTTCGAAAAATAAAGATCTCACAGCTGACATCGTAAGTTTCCTATTCCTGTTTCAAAGTAAAATGCTATACATGGCTGTTGTGTATCATAATATTTACAGATTATCACAGCAAAAAATAAAACAGTGAGCTGTTAAAGTCAACCGGTCTAGGGTTATTGTTGGTAAAGTATATAATGACTTGGTGACTTAAAGCTATCTTCTTTGTGTAATCAAGTTGATCGCCCAATAATAGTCAAGCTAATACAAGTTTCAAATGATTGCGATATTACATTTATTAAACGACGTTTCGATGCTACAGCGTGCATCATTTTCAAGTTATAGTATTACATATATTGCGTTGATTTTAGTACTATAATAATAGTACTAAAATAATACTATGTATATACTATGTAATACTACAACTTGCAAATGATGCACGCTGTAGCATCGAATCGTCGTTTAATAAATGTAATATCGCTATCAATTGTTTCAAAATTATTTTCAAAAAAGTTTTTGATTAAATGCAAGTTTCATCAGTTTTATGTGTCCACCAAAATGCTTTTGTTTACACACACCTTTACTTGATATAGTTCACCAGACGTTAGTCCAGTCACTTTTGCAGACAAAGTCTTATTATCCAAGCCAGATGTTATATTCTTGGACTTCCACTTTCCATTCACGGTACGATAGTAAATTCTATAATCATCTATCTTGATCGAAGGAGTAGCGGGTTTTCTCCACGATACTGTAAAACTATCTTTTGTTTGGCTGTCGACGCTCATTTTTAGTATTCCACTGCCTTTAAATTAAACGTAAATAAAAATTTCAAAATGTAAATAATTGCTTCTTTCCAAAGCGTAGTTCGTGCTATGGTACTTTAAAACAATGCAGTTTACTTTACACAACGTACGCAGTACAGTACAGTACAGTACGGTACGGTACGGTACGATACGGTACGGTACGGTACGGTACGATACGATACGATACGATACGATACGATACGATACGGTGCAATGTATGGTGGTGCAGTCCAATCCACTACAGCACTATATACACTAATGCACAGTTCCATGAGGTGAAGAATTTCTATTAAAATGGGAGTAGGACAACATACATTAGATTAGTACTACCTTGTTTTAATTCCACAATGTTGGTCATCAATCCATGCTTATCACCAATAGCTTGAACCTGTGAAAAGGTACATATGGATAACATGTTAATCATCCCTTATTGTGAGGACGTGTGTTTTCTATCATACATACCTGTATAGTAAAATCATCAAGAACGAACAAATATTTAGTTAACCAGGTTTGATTGTGCCGAAAGATCGTAATGAGAATAAACTGACTTGTCCTGCAATAGAACTGCGTCCTGCCTCATTAATTAACCGAACGTCATTCAATGCATGCTTATCTCTATTTTATTTCATTTTACTCCATTTACTTTATTTTTTAACTTTATACCCGTATTCATGTTTTTCTATCTGTTTAAACTTTTGGATAAAATAAATGTTACCGTTAAAATGGTATGTGCCTTTTTATACTGTACATATGTATTATGTGCATGCATGTAAAATATTTTGTGGGTGAAGAACTGTACTTTTCTGAAAGATGGATTAAGAAGGAATGTCGTGTTTTGCAGCAATATTTGGTCAAGGCATTTTAAAACCAGACGATCCCGGAATCAATAACTTGGAATATCAAATGTTTGGGTGAAATTTTAATATGTTCATACAATCAGATAGCTTTAAATTATTGAAGCAGTACCTATTTTGACATAAGAGAATATCGTGCTTTAATATTTTGCTTGTTCGAACAAGGAAAACAAAGGAAACTTGCACTTTCTTCATTTCAAATTTTCTAAAAAAGTCCTGTTGTTTGATCAATTTAGGGAATTTTAATTTTGCTTTAATTATCATAATTAACCATATTACCTGCATATCATATTTCTTCTTGCTGGTTAGTCCATCGACAACCATGGTAGCGTTTTCGTTTTCCAGACCACTCTTTAATTCCTTTTCCTTCTTATCATTATCGGTACCATAAAACACAATGTATTTCTTAAGTTTCCCACCGATATACAAAGGACGTTTCCAGGACAGCAAAATACTTGCGTCAGAAAGCATGTCCACAGTGAGGTCTCTGGGTTGACTTGGAACTAAAAATGGCGGGAAACCAAAAGTCTCTTTAGTTTGTACTTCACTTTGAAACTTTGAATAATGTTAGCACGGCATGGCAGATATTTTTACACATGAGTCAAGTTTTAGAAGAGTTACTATTTTTAAACTTTTAGGGTTATAGGATTAGGGAAAGGTTAGCACTAGGGTTAGGATTAAGATTAGGGTTAAGTTTAAATACAAAAGAATGCAAAATTACAAAAGGCTAAAAATAGTAACTCCTCTAAAACGTGACAGGTATATTCCTTCGCTCGAGCTTTAAATTTAAAAAATCTAGGTTTGGAAAATTCAAGTCCATGGTGCTACGAAATGTCAACGACTGGGCTTGAGCAAACTTGATTCGACATAACTGACAACAAAATATTACAAAACGATTGAACATTCATTGCAAAAAATATGGTCTAAATAAAGATCAAATGACACTGTTGAATGAAATACGCAAATCCTTCAAATGCAAGTGAAATCTGATATCCGGTTCGAATTGACAAGTGTGAAAGAACCTAATATGTAGTTAGCGTCGTTAATGTTTTATTAAATTTATTCACAGCGGGTCTTTTACGTGTATATATAAAATAAACGAGAGAACTTTTATTACCGGCGAATATAGTGCAGAAACGTCAGTCTGATAAACGAAGCGCTTTCCGAGTTTGTGCACATATTTTGAGTTGTTTTACAGTCAGTAGTAGACAACTTAGGAGTTTATTAAAGAGAGGTTCAGATTTTGACTTCCGGTAAGCCACTACCACTACTGTTAATCAATCAGAAGCGTTTATAACTAGCAAAAGGTAGCGCTACCTCTCTTATGTTATCTCTTTATATCGAAAGACAAATTCAAAGCGATTGTCGACTTAATTTACAGGCTTCTATTATACGGTGCTATTGAGACATGCTGGTTTCTTGCTTTTGCTCATGAATAATAATTGTGTATGAGAAAATATTATTCCTCCAGCTCTCTTGCACTCATCGTCACAAAATCAAGAACAATTTTTATTCTGTTACCTCCTTCTGGTGTTATAATTTCTTTTGATGTTTCAGTACTCCACAAAATCTCTCCTTTACCTTCCCAGCCTTCTTTTATAGACACCTTGTAGATAGTATTAGGAAATAAACCCATTAGATCCAACGCACGTTTCGAGCCATAGTCCGTTACCTCAGCCTGCCAATCAAACGTTATGTCTCTTCGGGTTCGGGACCCAACATTTTTTCCAACGAGAATTTCTTTTTCGTCTTGACCAATCTTTCCCACATGTTTGATTCTCCACTCTAATGATACCAAGACTTTTACTAAATTACCAGCTGAATTTGGTTTGTTCCATACTAATCGATACACGTTAGCAGATGGTATGGTTACATTCGGAGGTTCTGGTATTGATGGTGCTAAAAGAAAAATATATCAAAATGTAGTTGGTTATTTTATCGTACAAGGGCTGTTGCCGTAAACAATGCAAAGGCAACTGAATGGCCACCGCCTTTGAAGTAAATATGGCCTAAAAGAGATGTTCTGCTATTCTAGTTTTTGTAAATGTACTATTGTTATCCAGGTAAATATTGCCTTCACCACCTAAATTTTGATAACCCAGTCCATACAGAGATCTGATCTTGAAATAAACCGTGGTGGCTATCTATATGCATTAAGGCTATTAAACTATGATCATGACTAATCTATTTGTGGAATTTCGTTAGATGTACTGTTTCTGTATATGAGTTTCTCGTAGACACAGCAATATATTATATTTAACCTTAGCGCGCAGAATTCTTAACAATAGTGCAAATGCAAATGCAATGTGCTCTAATCTCGGTCTCTGGATTATAGCATCACAAGGCACCAACAATTTACAATGCACAAGATCTTGATGATAAAATAATCTACTGGCAACCAGATCCAGTGTTGAATAATAAACATGCAGTCACAAAAGAATTACCTTGGAAATTCATCCAGAATAAATAATCTTTGCTAAAATCCCCTGACCCAGCACTTGTCGTAGCTTTCACTTTAAATTTGTATCGCATGCCACGTTTTAAATTTTCCACGTCCAAAGACGTTTTCGTAGCGCTCATTCTGATTTCCTTCACAGATGATGAGTCATTTGCAACACTATATTCTAAAATGTATTCAACTAATTTTCCGTTGGCTTCCTTGGGCGTATTCCATGCTACACGTACTGATGTAGGGTCACGAAACTGGACATTTGGTCGACCTGGAGGACCAGGACCTACAGATAAACATAAAGGATAAATGTATGATCATTGGAAATATAAAATACGTTTACTCTGTACGCTCGTTGTTTTGTGGTACCATTATATACATGTGAATGAACATCTTCCTCATTAGTTGAACATTATACATTCTAAATCGACGGATTCGACGAATGGATCCGAAGATAATTTAAACTTGCAATTTGAGTCTTAATGTCGCCACAAATAAGTCGACCCCCATGCTATGCAATTAATGCTCAGCCGTTCACCGATCTGACTGCTTCTCCGCTCAATAGACGTTTCCGGTAATTACGTCACAACTACATTGTTTTCAACTTAGGACCTCCTTAAATCACGCTTAAATGGAATGCAATTTCTCACTGGCTATGGGCAAAGAAGCAGAATATCCTTTTTTAACACATCCATATGTATTATTTTGACCAATAAAAGTGAGAATAAGCTATAACACGAAAACAAGGCTGTGGGGCACAAAGGGGCCATTGCCCCTCAGCCTCGTTTTCGTGTTAAAGCTTAGTTTTACATTTATTGGTCAAAATAAAAAAACTTTTTATGCACGTTTTGAAAAAGGATGCTCTACTCCTTTGCGCATAGCCAGTGAGAAAAAAAACCACCTTGAAACCCATTCCATTTAAGGTGGTCCTAAGTTGAAAACAATGTAGCTGTGACGTAATTACCGGAAAGGTCTGTTACCGGTGGTGTCTCATGGGGGGGGGGGGGATAAAGAGCAAGGGAGGCTAAGATTAAACGTGACAATGACATTCAGATTAAGTTTATCACTAACAGTGAATAGTAAATAACATTGTTGTTGCAAAAATAACTTTAGGGACTTAAATGAAACCACAGTTATACGAAACCGAAATGTTAACTTGCCATCTTGGAATATAAACCAAATAGTGCAAGAGTAATGCATTATTTAAGAAAACGAAAATCAGTCGCGTGCGTTTACGGTGCGATAATGCACGGGGGGAATGTTGGGAGATTTTTTGGCCTTTCGCCGAAAATATATCTAGCCGTTTTTATCAGAAGCATGGAAGGTACTTTCTAAATCACTTATGTTCAGGGTTTTTTTATTTTCTATGTCTTTGGTATTGCTGTATCTTTTTCAAGTTTTTTTCTCGGCTATTTTGCACCCTTTTACTAAAAATGAATCAAGAGAAAAACAAATTCGACGAATGCCAAGTCGGTTAATTTTACTGTTTATACATGTATAGCTATGATAAAATTGCTTTGTCCTTTGATCTGTTCCTTCTTGCTTTCTGGTGAATTTTGTACTAACAAAAAGCTATAGTTTTGTTTATATTTTTGGCGAAAAAGCAGAGAAGAGGCGGGGGGAAACACAGAAAGAGTGAGCCAGATGACGGATCACAGCGCATTATTGCGTCAAAATGCACGCGCATTAATCAATCAAATTGTCTTTAATATCCCACTTATATTACAATTTTCATTAAGTCCACTACGATGCATATGACAAAGTTTCCAACTTATGGAAAACTAAGCTAAATCAGTTAGTATGCACCCTTTTACTCTAATTTTCACTTTATACTTCCTATATTAAAATCTAATATTAACCAAGTTTACACTTACGTGCTGTAGCGGTTGTAAAACTAATTTCCTTCTGATCACTTGAAACAAATCTATTCCGAACCTTTAAGCGAACAACATACTCAGAGTAGGGTATTAGCATATGGATTTTATAAGATCTCTTTGTCCCTTTTAATTTTATTGTTTTCTCGTTCTTCTTGCTTTTTTCCTCCAAGAAATACATCAATTCTTGATCTTCGATTGGATACTTCGTACTTCTCCCAATCTTCCATGTAAGATGTACTGACTTGGGTTCTAGGCTCGTAACTTGTAGACTTTCAATTATCGGTTTATCTACGGAAAACAACAATCATTACAATATGATAGGTGATCTATTGCTCCAACACATATAAATTCATTTAACTCCTAGGGTACACCAATATGGCCGTGGATCATTCTGTACACAGCAAATCAATTATTCATTGACTTAATCCAAAAAGTTCAGAACATGGAATAATCAACATAATCATGGTACCTCGTCATCGTACTTCGGCCGAATAAACACCATAAAGCATAATTATTCTGAGTAACTCGCGCAATTTACTACTTTAATTGCAAGCAAGAAAGTGAAATGGTGTCTGATATTTCCAGTCAATCAGAATTGAACAACGCTCAACTGATTGAAATGTCTAGTTATAATATTACTATAGAAATACTGTTTATGCATGCAGCAACCAATCTCCTAAGTTTTAACACGAAGTATTAGTAATGGCCATTAAACATTAAACGAATATTTTATCACATTGAGACAGCATTGATATCGAAGGAAGTAGTAATATAGAGGCCGTTCGACCCTTTTTTTGAGGGCGCGTAAGGGTGCTGAGAGTGCGCTAATTAATATTCATACAATGAGGGTGCGTAAGGGTGCTGAGGGTACTGAGCCATGGTGACTACAATGAAGGCTCGCGTAGTGTGTTGCAATACCAGCCATAGAAACACAATAATTGAAAGATTCGTTTGTACTGTAAATATGTTACCTTACATTTTGTGATTAGCTGTGATTTAAAGAATCATTGTCAACCACAATGCATTTGTTTACATCTTACCTTCAGAAGTGACAAATAGCAACAAATGACGATTATAAACATTTCTTTGGTGCAATTTTAGTACAAAAAAAGTTAAAATGACCAAGTATAACCATGGGGTGGTGGTAATATATCATAGATTGAGAACAGAAACATCTATTATTCCGCCACTAAAATGGCCGCCAAGCAGGTTTGGGTGGGCCTACAACGCATTGTAGTTGACAATGACTATTTAATGTAAAATTTAACCTGAAACGCTTCATAAATGTTTTGAAATGTTCATTCAAGACTTCGAAAGTAAACTGCTTTTGCCGATAAACTGTTTTTAACTTTAAAACAAAATAATTTCAAATTATTGGATAATTTTGGTAATTATTTGCGTTTTTCTTAATTAAACTACTCCCAAATGTTTCCCAAATTTAAAGCAAAATAAAATTTCCCTAATTTAAAGGAAACTAAATTGCAAGCAAAATCCACAATCTGAGTTAAAATATTAGATAAATCCGCAATCCGCTGTATTAATGAGATGCACAAACCCGTGTAAAATATTCGCCAGATTCAAAATCCTATCAATTTTTTGGCGGAATGTCAATGCTTGAGAGCTCATTGTATATGAGACGATTTTCAATCTTGCTTTTCCACTCTTGGCAAACAGCCATATTTTTGAGATCAGTGATTTGCATTAGGTGCGAATTGAAATTATTGAAGCAAAAGATTGCTTATCAGTTTCAAAAGTTTACTTACCTACTTCAAAAACAGTCACAACGCGAGTTGTCGTACCGACGGAATTGCTAACCACACACGAGTACTTTCCAAAATCGGCAGGTTTTGATATTTTGATAGTTATGGTTGGTTTAAAGCCAACAGTGCCAAGATCACGTTTCTTCCATTCAAACGTAGGCAGTGGATTGCCGGTAGCATTGCATTTTAACACTACTGTTTCTCCTTTTTGGGCTGCTATTCCAATTGACGATCTTGTGGTGTCGATCACTGGTTTATCTATAGAAGAACATAGTGTAGGTATAAGAATATGTGCATGTAGGACTTGAAATGTTTTTTATCATACTATGCAGATATTTAAATTTTAGAATTTGGTCTATTATTAGGAAACGACATATACCTTCCTAATTTGGTGTCTCAAAATGGAGTTACATGTATGATGGCACAATTGGCTTTGCCTAAGAATACTATTAGCAAATGGCATAATGGAGGTAGCGATCTTATACAATTAAAGGACATTGGCAATAAAAAATTAGTATGTCTCATTCAAAAGAACTCTTAAAATTATATATTAAACTCTATTACCGATTTGTCATATCTTGCTTAGTTCTCGAAATATTTAGACCGAAATTAATGAGCTTTCCGCCATCTTGGGAAAATTCTTTACCTCATTAACTATGGTTTTGATGACGTCAGGAGTTGGGTTAACCATATAAAACTACTCGAAAATGACCGAATAACAATCCAAAATTGTTTGAAATGTTTTTAATAATTTCTAAATTTCTGACAGCAACCAGAAACGAAGTTTTGGACCCATATTGATCGTTTACTCTCAAGATAAAAAAATTAGCGTGACTCCTCTCTTGACGTAACATGCATATCCTCAATAATCCAAGAAGGCGAACAGCTCACTTTTTTCAGTCGCAATATTTTGAAAACTAAGCAAGATATAAACAATCTGTAATAGAGTTTAATATATAGTTTTAAGAGTTATTTCAAATGAACTAAACTAATTTTTTATTGCCAATGTCCTTTAAAAGATCTTCATACTATCCTGTTCTTTACAATCTTTTCATTGTTTTCAACAGTAGTCTAAGAACGTTTATTATCTCCAGTTCGAATAATAGCTGTGTATCATTAGTTACAATCAACTCCTATCCCAACTTGTCATTTGTTATAATCACTTTCAAATAATCTTGTTATCTCCAGTTGAAATATAATCGCTTATTTGGCCACACCATAATGTGAATCTATATCACGTACGTTCCTAGTGTTTGCCTTCTATTTCGACTTCTTTGTAAGCCACCAAATAGTATATGCAAAATTGCCAGAAAATATTTTTATGCACTACACTGTTCTCTACCGCATGTACTGAACTGAACTGCCCTGTCCCGAACTGTGCCTAACTGCACTGTAATGTACTGTGCTGTGCTCCACCATACCATACAGGGCCTTTTTTAAGGATTTTCCCGTGGGGGTAGTTTTTGAAAAGGGACCTTTCTGTGAGATAATATATTAGCGGTGGATAGGAACGGCTGAAGGCCACGTGTGTGGCCGACATACCACGCATGAGTAGGGGGTCTGGGGCATACTAAACAGAACATTTTTGAAATTTGAAATCCGGAAATGCCATTTCCTGCATTCTGAGCATCCAAATTTGCTTTAAAATTTATGTTAACTATACTTGTATTTGAAATAAAAAAAGAAAAAAACGCACAAAAAATAAAAGAATTATTAAGAATAATTTATCATTACCTAGTGGTGGAAAAACTTAACAATTTAAATCGATTTTGTTAAACAAGGACAAAGGATAAAGCCTAAAACTTACTTTCCGTTTATCTATTTGTTTTTCTTCACTGGTTTGTTCATAGATTTAGGAAAAAGGGATTTCGGGAGGGCACATGGGGGGACTTGGGGGGCATT
>CACRXK020003697.1:0-34984 GCA_902702795.2 Paramuricea clavata | reverse complement strand
GAATTTATTGATATCTAAACTAAAAAACAAACTTTCAGCGGATCGACCTCGCACTAACTTTTTTGATGAAAACGACACTAGGCCTAAGGTTTGGGTTTGCGTTCCATACCTTGGTAAACAAGGTGAAACTTTAGTTAAAAGTTGCATAAAGAAAATACAAAGATGCCTAACTGTTCCTGTAAATTTTATAGTTGTTTATGACAACAAAAAGTTTTCTTATTTCCTTTCCAACAAAGACAAAATTCCGAATCTTTCGAAATCTAATGTAGTTTATGAGGTGACATGTCCTGGCTGTTCCGCAACGTATATTGGGAAAACAGAAAGACGTTTACAGACGCGACTCGCTGAACATACCAATCCGACCAAAAGTGCTATTGGACAGCATTTTCACAACTGCGAACATGTGCAATACATTGCAAACCTACACTTTGTTTTTGACAAACTTAACAACCCAACTGACGCTGACAATAACGTTTCCACTTTTATTTCCAACTTAATATCTGACAACTCTCGAATTCTTCACACTATTTATTCTCGCACACCTAACTTACTCTTGTTGCTTGAAGCTCTGTATATCAAGTATCATTCACCCAGTTTAAACACTGGACTCAAAGCCAGCAAAGAACTCAAGCTTTTTTCTTAATCTATACACCCACATTTCATCACACTTACATCTCACTGCAACTGTCGCGGTTCTGATTGAGACTTCCGTTAAGCTGTCATCATGCCTTGCCAACTTGTATATAAGACCATGTGTATATTGTAACTTTAGTTAGTCTGATGATGATTTTGTAATAAAATCGAAATATTACTCACTCACTTTCTTGTTTGACTCATATTTTGGGTTTCAAGACGCTTATCTTCGGATTATGTTTTGTATTATATTTCAGTCTAATAAAGTCAACCTTTTTTCTTTGATAATGTACGCAACATGCTGCGCATTTTACATTTAACAAAATAAGTTTTTGAAGCTAAATGAAACGATATGAATATGATTACAATCCGCGCATTATGTATTACGGCTGAAAAGTGTAGAGGTATCATATTCTGTCAAAATAACAGCGGCTAGCGTGCTCGGTTGGCAAATAGCCCGACATGGCGACATCGCACAAATCAATATCATTTCGGTTTTCAATCGCGAAATCCCAAATCGTAGCAATTTATGGAATATTTCCGAACGCCACATACCCTAAGAACAGCGTTAAAACATGAAATGTTTGTCTACTTTTAAGGGCCACGAACATATACTAGGTCTAGGAGATAAAATAGCAAAATTTGAGGCTCGAGCGTTGGCCACTTATACAGCGTAGAATTTATAGCTCAATATGTTTGCATCAGACAGTATGCAATCGACATAGTTATTCGCGACGTTCATGATAGGGACTATAACACTCCCAAAGCTAATAAACCTATATCTTAATATCCTATAACTTAGAACATTTTATCATCAAACAATACATTTATAGACTTTATAATTATTAGACTATTATACGAAACGGAAACATTTACTTGTTATACTATAGATAACAGCAAGATAAGAAATAATTTTATTCCTGGAGATTTGTTGCGTTAAATTTTCCTGTATTTATCTAGCGCATAAAAGGAAAAAGTACGAAAAAAATATTAAAAATAAAAATATGAAAAAATGCGTTTTTAGCACATTTTATACGACTTTACCCACGACTTTACCCACGACTTTATCCACGACACACGACTTTTAACCCACGACACACGACATATAGGGACACTCTAAAAGGAGGGATCCCACAAGGAAGTAAATTGCATGGCCACCTGGCCTTCATTATAAAGATTAACCATTATCCACGACACACGACTTTTAACCCACGACACACGACATATAGGGACACTCTAAAAGGAGGGATCCCACAAGGAAGTAAATTGCATGGCCACCTGGCCTTCATTATAAAGATTAACCAGCTGGCCAATGTTGTTGAAACACCAAAAGATGATCAGAATGGAGGTTCTGACCAAGACGACATTGTTATATTTATGGATGACACTACTTTATCCGAGGTGATTGATGTCACTAATCATGTATCTGGAAATTGCATCGGAAATAGTCAAAATAATATTGATAACATAATTCGGTTCACGGGAAATGAGCAAATGGAATTGAACGCTAAGAAATGCAATGAAAAGGTAGTAGATTTTAGAAAGATTAAGACTGTAATCCCTCCTGTCTGCATTGGGCAACAACCTATGTCTGGAGTGAAAACGTACAAGTTATTGGGACTCTGGATAGACGATGATCTAAATTTGCAATCTAATACAGAGTACATTATTAAGAAAGCAACCAAACGTCTATATTTTTTTAAGGTTCTTAAGGGTTATGGCGCACCAAAATATGACCTCAAGACCTTTTATTGCTGTGTTATCAGATCAACCTTGGAGTATGGTGCCCAGGTATCGGGAACGGCAACTTGACGCAAGCACATGCAGCGTAATGATATTGAAAGAGTACAGAAACGAGCTTTGAGGATAATTGTTCCTGAATATGAGTATAATCGTGCGCTTCAAGAATGTGAACTAAAAACGTTACAGGAACGTAGAGATGATTTATGTGTTCGTCTCATCAAGCAGATGTCAGAGCCATCACATAAATTACATTCATTGCTTCCTAGGAAATGCTCTGAGCTAAAAGGAAGAGAAACTAGAACAAATCCGGACAAATTTTACAACTTCTTCTGCAGAACTGAAAGATTTAAATGCAGTCCGTTAGTATATGCAATAGATAAATATAACGATAGGCTAAAACTGTAGTTTTTAAATTGAGAATTAATATGATGCTAACAAGAAATTATGTTGTCAGGTGGGCAGATTGTGTTTGGAATATAAGAGCACAGGCGGCCCAATCTCGCAAGGGTCAGTATAGACTTATAGTATAAATGTATATTATATTATATTAATGTATATTATAGTAAAAATATGTCGTAAAATATAAATTTTAAAATGAAATTGACTTGCCTATTTGATAGTGTGTGTTCTCCTTTTATTCCTCCTTTGTTGGACTAATATTTTCCGAGACTTTGCACTCGATGTTACTAGTATACATGAAACATGATAAAGGCTAGCCATTCCCGATCGTCGATACGACGGCACGGCACTTCGAATCGAAAAATTTCACACTCAAATCGCTTTATTCTCCAAAAAAATTCGCCAGCATGTACAACAAATGCCGTTCTTCGAAAATACGGAGGTACTTCGGCGAGATGTACAAGTTTTGGGCCATATTTTAACAATGGAAATCAAAACCCATTTTATATTGAACTTACCCGGACCGAAAATTACTACGGCGAACGTCTGCGCAACCAGGCCTCCTTTACCGTTGGATTTACAGGGGGGGAAGATGTCACTAATATATTCACGATAATATTTCGAATTAAAGTATCATATTCTACCATACTTTCCAACAAAGAGCCGCTGTATATTACTTCTTCCTTAAATTTCTTCTATCTCCGTCGTTTAATTTTCTCTTATTGTTTAATCATCTCGAGTTTTATACAGTATCCGATCGAAGGAGTTTTTATTTTGAATATCAAATTTCAAATAATGTAAACAGTCGCTACGCGGCCGCGATTGGCTGGCTGTTACCGGAAATATCTGCTTCCCCCCTGTAAATCCAACGGTAAAGGAGGCCTGGTTGCGCAGACGTTCGCCGTAGTAATTTTCGGTCCGGGTAAGTTCAACATAAAATGGGTTTTGATTTCCATTGTTAAAATATGGTCCAAAACTTGTACATCTCGCCGAAATACCTCTGTATTTTCGAAGAACGGCATTTGTTGTACATGCTGGCGAATTTTTTTTGAGAATAAAGCGATTTGAGTGTGAGAATTTTCGATTCGAAGTGCCGTGCGGTCGTATCGACGATCGGGAATCGTTAGCCTTTATCATGTTTCATGTATACTAGTAATATCGAGTACAAAGTCTCGGAAAATATTAGTCCAACAAAGGAGGAATAAAAGGAGAACACACACTATCAAATAGGCAAGTCAATTTCATTTTAAAATTTATATTTTACGACATATTTTTACTATAATATACATTAATATAATATAATATAATATACATTTATACTATAAGTCTATACTGACCCTTGCGAGATTGGGCCGCCTGTGATAAGAGTAGTGTAATTGGCGATCATCTTAACCTAAATACTAATGTTTAGAAATATTTTAGTCGTATTTTAGATATAATTTTGTATATGCATGTAATATTCTAGTTTTAACAAGTAGTTGAACTAAATTGTAAACACATTATAATTTAGCGTACCCGCTATTGAAATGTGGGAAATAAAGCCATTATTATTATTATTATAAGTATCAAACGAATAATGCAGCGACAACCGCGATGATGCTTTGATAAATGCATGGATAATTAATTCATTTTATTTCGGATATCGAAGTCCGATCCGACTACGAAACAACTTTATCAATCCGATCCGAAATCAATATTTTGGTTCCGAAATCCGAACGAATCCGATCGGATTCGGATCGGTTTCGGATCGGATTTGCACACCTCTAATAGCTATAGCTAATACCAATATTTAAATTAAACAGAGTTCGTAAAAACCTAATAAATATATTACTTTTTTACTAGTATATACTGTTTCATTGTTTGTGTTGTGTGAACAGACCAAGCTCTCTTCTCAATTTATAATATATTAACGATTTGCTTTTGTACTGCTCCAATTTTTCAATCAATGTATGTCGTCTCTTTCTTGAACTTGTAACTTTGAAGCAATTATCCATACACCCCCTTTTGTAGTCAACGCATATTGTACACTGCGTGACCCCACTACATATTCCGTGGCATTGTCGGAAATTCGATATACATATGTTGATACAGTTATCGCCGTCCACACTGACGAGAAGTGCCGTTACTAACAGACCAAAAACGACAATCGTTTGTGCCATAACTATTCTAGAAAAGAAATCATGTAAGAATAAGTAATCATAAAATTGAACACAACGCTCATCAGTGCAACTTGTGAGCTAATCTCATCTTATTTGAAAAACTATATAGTCCATCAAAAGGTTATATTTATGGTTATGACGTCACTTCTTGTACTACAAGGTGTGTAAAAATAGAAAAGTATAAACCTGTTGTTTGTGTAAGGTATTTTCCTTTGTTTTTATGATAATTATTGAGCAATGTCATCAATCAAGGTGCAGCAATGTATATTAAGTATTATTTGGATGTATATGCGCAAGTCGGGAATTATTTCAATGCACTCTGTTCAGAAACCTACTCATTCTTATAATAATAATAATAATAATAATATTAATAATAATAATAAATAATAATAGTTTATTAGAACTCTCTTGCAGTTACAAAAAACTGAATTAACGAGTACTTTACAATGGATAGAAATAAGTTATAAAATAGTACATGAATATGCTTTAGAATCTAGGCTATTTACAAGAGTTAAAATCATTAGGCATTTACCAAAATAGTAAATAGTGCATGCACAATTATTTACAAATTATCATATATATTAAAAAATCTTAACATATTAAGAGTATTTAAATGTAAAAAAAGATTGAGCTTTAATTGTTCTGCAATGAGTAACATTAAATATAGGTAAGATCGATCAGTGTTCTGTCTCAAATTAATATCATGGTCAGGAACAACAGGGATTGGCAATAAAGGAGTGGCCAAGTTTTTCTGACATATTTGGATTCTTTTTGTGCTTAAAGTTGGTAGTTGTGCAAAATTCAGGGCCTCTGCATATGATTCATTCTCCGAGAACATTATCTTTAGTGCTCGTTTTTGCACCGACTCAATTTCCTTCGATAGATAATCCGGAATGTTTTGCCAAATAGGAACGGCGTACTCAAGTACCGGTCTTACTGTGCACAGGTACACTTTCAGTAAATTCTTTTAGTCCGACCCCAGCTCTTCGCATGCAGGACTCTTAAAGGGTATAGTTTTTTGTTAGCCTTCTTAACAATGTATTCAATATCAGGATTCCATTTTAAGTCGCTACTCAAAATGACACCCAAAGATTTATACGTTATCACACGTTCAATAATATTGTTACCAATTTGGATTGGTCGGAGTAAGAAATTGGGGTTATGTAGGAAGTTTATAAGCATTTCCTTACACTTCTTAGGATTGAGCTTCATGTTATGCTCATTAACAAATTCATGTATATCAGAGACTGCAAATTAAGGAGGCTGGTAGAGTTCCTGGGAATAATCTCGAGGGCTGAAGTATCATCCACGAATTTTGTACGAAGACACCAATTAGCCAGTAAGCTATTTAATTTAATTTAATTTAATTTAATTTAATTTAATTTAATAAGATTCGGCTGCTATTTAAATACAACATATAGAGCCAGGGAATTCGCCACAGGTTTCCCCAATTACGGCGATCCCATATAAACAAGAATAAAATTACTGTACAAAACAAATTTTCAAGCAACTCAACAAGCTAAAACTAATAAGGCTAACAACAACTTATTTCATTGTTAAGCGATCTTGCTCTTTTGCACTTTACACACACTGATTTCCAGGTGCGCGGATCGTCACATTTGAATGTTTTGGATAGTGCATGTTTGTAGTAGAGTTTAAGACCTGATTTAAAAGACAGCAAACCTATATCTCTAGTACGCAAGTTACTATCTAATATGTTCCACGTTTTGCAAGTTCTTATAAAAAATGAGGTCTGGAATGTTACGGTTTTCGCATAAGGAATAACAAATCTAATTAGGTTTGCGTTGGATTCACTTCTTGTAATTCCTGATCCAGCCATGATCGGTAGAACACGTTCGTCAATGTACGTAAGACTGTTGATGTACGTAAGACTGTTGTTATTTGTCATGACCATAAAAAGTACTACTCCGAGTTTAGTCCCTTGGGGTATTCCTCCCTTCAGAGTTTGCCATTGGGAAAGGACACTTCCAATTCTAACAGCGTATCGAAATTACAACATGCACATACAGACAGACAGACAGACAGACAGACAGACAGACAGACAGACAGACAGACAGACAGACAGACAGACAGACAGACAGACAGACAGACAGACAGACAGACAGACAGACAGACAGACAGACAGACAGACAGACAGACAGACAGACAGACACAAGATCGAGATCTCGACAATACATAGATCGCGCGAAAGACTTGGTCGAGTGGTCTCTGGAGAAACCACCACGTGTCAAGAATAGTGTGCTGCGCGCTACGCTCGGCAGCAATAAACATGAGGATAGCTGGACCAGTGGCAGTGAAAGAAAGTGTTGTTAAGAAATTAAAAACATTTAGTTTGCCCATGGATCATGCATGAAGACACTGGATAGGAACTCGTGGTTACACATGTTTTCATCGTGCTCATACATGGCGTCTGAACCTAGTTGAAAATTATGACATCACTAAAACCAAAATTATTCCACATTTGGCCATAATACAGCTGAGCATTTTAGTCAAAAACCGTAGAATACAATCTTGCATGCCACTCTACGATGGAATATCTATACTGATATTCTTGGTCATTTTCAGGGAATAAATCAAGTATTAGACGGTGAAATACGAGTCACAACAGTAGTTTTTGTGACGCCAATTTTTTTTATTACGAAAGTAAAAAACCTAAAACAAAGACGAACAACGTTTACCTCGAATACTTTGCGGTAGCACAGGCAGGCAGGTTTAAAAGACAGTAAAGCCATTTTGAATCTCAATATGGCTATCGTAGGAAAATGGAAGAAAAACATCACGAATTTCAAATATATAGGTCACAGCTATTTCCTATCCGTTTTTTAACGTACAATGCATGCATGGTTCTCATAACCTTTCCTTGACAATGCTGAAATTATATAGCCTAAACTGTGCTGAACACATTATATACGTACGAGGCTACGAGCCACTATGTCGTAACTGTACGAGTAAATATTGTAACACATGTATAGCTTGTTCGGCGAATAACTCCTTATAATAATTTTAAATAGACCTGCAGTTGAGTCCAATATATCGCCAACTATGCATAAAGACATTGTTTTAAAAAGTGACAGTTTAGTAAGGACGGTCGTATACTATGAATTTTAGACGACAATGCATCGTCATTCGTCAAACATAAATTTGATTTTTTTTATCTATGTCTGTTATAAATCGGACAAAATTTAATTAGTGCGTATATATACTCAAAACCAGAGAATTAGTTTTTAGCTCATCAGTTGAACCATTCCTCTTTGAAACTATGGAAATTTAACTATACATAAAGTTTAAAATATAGATACCTTTCTATTTCCTTGATTTTCACTAGTTACCTCTTGTCTTGAATTGCTGCAGTTTCTAAATGAAATTTTTCGCTTCGCTAGCAATATTTATAACAGCAAAACACCGGAAATTGTTCTTCAATTCAAGACCCTCGCTGTATAAGGCCAAGTAAAAAAAATATTCCCGGTTTCTCATCAGCGCCCGCATTAGGAAATAGCCGCCGCATTTGTATTTTTTTTTTTTATAAACAACAATTACATGAAATATTTAGCGGTGGGTGGTCAGCAGTGTTTATGCAAATGGCCGCCAACCTCATGTTGTTTTTTATATAAATACTGTATTTTAAATAAATATACATGGACATGGCATAGTAGAATAGTGGTTTTTATTAAACAATTCTTTATTATTATTATTATTATATTATTATTATTCTGTTGTTAAAAAAACTGGTTGTGTAATATAAAAAATTTAAAAAAACCGCCCGCCGCATTTGTTTTTAAAAAACGTCTGATGAGAAACCGGGAATTTTTTTTACTTGGCCTAAAGACCAGAATAATATCAATATCCCTACCTCCTACGCAGGCCCTTTTCCGGCAAATCTGTGGGCGGTGCAAATTTGCGGGCCACTTTTAGAAACGTAAAGCGAAAGACGAAGGGCCTGCCATATAACGTGTCGAAAATCGGGAATATGTGTCGAAAATCGGGAATCCAAAAAAATGCCTTTGAAATTTCGTCCATCATTAGTTCAAATTAATTTCTCACGTAAGCTGGGTTAATTCTGGACTTGCTGACAAAAAATCAAATGGAAATACGGCAAATAAAGAAAGAAATCGATATACGGCCGGCGTCATATTTAGACGCGAATGCAGAAAACACAGAGAAATATTATTAGTCGGTGGGGCTACCTGTGGTGCCCACCGACTCTAGGTTTGCCCTTTGGTACGCCACAAAATGACAAGTTACGTCATTTTAATTACGTAATTAAATTACGTAAAAAAAAATTAATTACGTAATTCTTACGAAATAAAAATCAAAATGGCGACCATGGAATAGCGCATAGATATAGGAGATCTAGATTGCTAACGCATACCTAGCGCAGGCGGGGCCTACATGATAAATCCAAGATGGCGCTACAACAGGGCAAAAAGACTATAAATTCTATTACGAAAATCAGGATTTTTGCATTTTTTGCCGTCGCATTGTCTCGAAACTTATTTGGTCAAATTTTATAGTAAAGAGAAACTTACCGCGAAGATTTTGAGCATATATATGATTGAATTGGATGAAAACTCGCAAAATTATCCATCGATAAAAGTTCGTGTATAGTACTGATATAGTACAATATATGTAACTTGTACAGTTTTGCTTTAATTTTTGCTCACTATTTGTATAAAAAGCAAATTATAACAGACCATAGATGATAGACCCTCATCCTGATACCGTTCCTTCCTTCCTTTTAGCCAAATAGACTGGCCTTTAGCCAAGCAGACTGGGTCTGCCGGTGAGCATAATATGCCAAGTATAAACATCCGCCCACACACATAACAGACATGTAATGATGATAAAATTATAGAAACTACTCCATTTTGACAACTAACACATGTCAATTTATGCGTATAGCTACAGTAGATGATCGAGTTGAGCAAATGAGTCATTGACTGCATGTACATGTAGCTCAAATTGAATTATAGCCAAATAGAAAACAATTAAGGAAATAAAATAAAGTGATTTTCAGTTTAATTGATGTGTATCAGATGAACAGACGTAAGGTGCGGCATGTTTAGAACAAATGGTGACCTTTGGCTTTGCCTTTGAATTTAACTTTAATATACGCCGGTCACTCGCGACTAATCAGGAATATTGTTTAGTGTATATGTCTATAGAGGAAACTAGTAAAAAGCAGTAAAGAACGCCGCATCATAACTTACCTGATGAAATTTCAGGGTGTGAGAAAATCAGTATAGATCGCGCATTCCTGCGCTTTATAGTCAATCAACTAGTAAGTGGAAGGTCGCAGGCTCTATTTCCATCGCAGCCTCGCTCAGCCAGTAATACCAGCAAATTAAGGAATTACTTCTGTTCACTCAAAGTTAATGTATGGTTCACTTGATTACTAAATTACTTTTACATAATATTGCAACACAAATTAATATTTGATATAGACAGATGAGATGATTTATTTTAACAGGATTTATTTTCTGTATGACATTTTATAGTATAGAACTATAGAAGTATAGAACAGTATCGATTCGGACACGCGTCGGAAATTTTGTAAATCGCATTCAAAAATTGTATATTATAGGTGACCCCAAGAATCACAGCCACTGTATTCTTCTAATAGGTTTAGTATGGTTTGAAGTGCAATTCGGAAAATAAACATGCACGAGTGAGTTTTTCAAAGACTATCAAAACCAAACATAATACTAACAGTGCAGTGCCAGTGCCCAGGAACATATGTGCAAAACAAGTGCGCCACAAGCGCGAAAGACGTACTTCTAGTTTTTTGATTAATAAATACCATGGATTGTGAAATAACTGGATAGGAAACTGTAGTCACATGACGTGTTTCCATCCCGCTGATTGGCTGAAAGGTCTTTGTTTTTGCTCGAGAGATGTCAGCGAAACCTATAGTTGCAAATCGTGATGTCAACAATGGCGAATGATGGCGAAGTATTGTTGATTTTCCTATGCTTTTGACTGAGATTTTTTTTACCTTTTTACCTTAGTTTTAAAACCGTGCGAATATTTCGAATATGTCATTCGGTATTACATGGAGAATAATAGAATGCTATCAGTTGCTTAGTATAAAACAGTAACAGAGAAATGATTAGAAAGTCATTTAATTGCTTTTGTATTAATAACTTCTTTAGCTGAAGGCTCGATCAGTCGATCACAATGCCAATGGCAATTTCTATTAAATGTATACTGTAAACAAAAGCCCAAGTAAATAAAAGTTCACAGCCGTAAAGTTTGAAATATTTATTACAACAGTGCAATAGTTTATAGTTTGTACCTTTCTATAGTTATAGCTTACAAATCTAGTTCCTGCAAGTCTAGTTCTTCAACGCTTCGGTTGTTGACATGTTAATATTGGAATTTCCATGGACTTTAAATAAAGCATATGTCATATATACCAAAAATAACAGCATGAATTCACGCCCAGATAACAGAAGAATATTAACATTAGTCAATCCAACAAAAACAAGTAGCAAAAAATCGTAAACGACAACGAAATATCACAACTTACAAGAAATCGTACAAAGTTGCAAGAAATCGACCAAGAACTGCCAGGCCACAGAATAGAAAGTTATAGCAGAAGCGTAACTCTAGTCGTTTCCCTTATTGTTTGACGTCCACGAAAATTTTAACTCGCTCACGCCAATCCACGTCATCCTGGCTAGTACAACCCACTGGTACAACCGGAAGTTTTTATCAGGTTTTGGTAGGTACAAAGTGCCGGTTGTACTAGCCAGGATGGCGTGATTGATGACGAATCGCTTGTAAAAACGCGGACAAATACTTGCTTGAGTTACGCTTCTGCTATACCTTCCTATTCTGTGGCCAGGCGTCCAGTGTTTCCACTCCGAAAAAAATAATTTCCTTCTCCATAACCCAAAATTTCCTTTTTTCCACAAAATTTCCTTCCAAAAATCTCTAAATATCCTTCCATTTTTCCTTCAAAACTTTTATCAAAATTGACGGATTTACCTGGTAATTAACCTCTAAACTCTAATATTGAAACACATTATATTAATTTATAGCAGATGACTCTGTATTTTACGAGTTAAAATCAGCTCATCTTCGCCCGGGGGACAAAAAGCATAATAATTGGGGGCTACTTGCTGTGGGTGCGAAAAGAGATTCCATAACTGTTTGTTGCGTCTCTCCCCTCTGTACACACACACAAGAAACCCCTAGGGTCTTTCCTGCCCACACTAAGTAGACACCCCAATACCCTGGGTACGAGGTTTGGTTGTTATTTCAATATAGCAATTCTGGGGTCCTGTCGTAGATACATAGTTGCCAACTTTGGAAAAAAAAACATCCGTGAGATCTCGCTTTGGGGAGGCCACGAGGCGCCACCATGGTTGGCGCCGAGCGGAAAATTTTGAAAATATGGAGTCTCTAGATGGTTGGAAATGGCATTTTTAGGGTCTTCTTTTGCACAAAATTGTATGAAAATTGCCTTATTCTTACAAATTATGAGATAAAATAGAATTTCCTTCTCATTTCCCTCCTTATAACAATATTTCCTCCCAATTTCCTTCCAAATGCTATTTCCTTCCAAATTTCCTTCCAAAGGCCAAAATTTCCTTCTGGAAGGTAATTTCCTTCCAAGTGGAAACGCTGCAGGCGTCTCGCATTTCAAGTGCACTCTTCCCATCAGCCCCTTCGCCATCTCTCCCCACTACAATACTTCATGTAAACTCGTCATATGCGCATCACTATTTTTTTACAAAAAGACGCCTGGGTACGAGGCAGCAACTGGACAATGTTTGGTAAACGAACTTTTGACTGCACTGTGCTCCGAACGCAAAAATATCTTGTAGTTTAAATATTCCACGGGCTGCTCGAATTCAAAAACAAAAATTAAATTGATCACAAATTAATGGTATTACCGAGTGCGCGCTAGCATGCATATGCATTAATTAGATTAATTGCATTAATATTGATGAAGTTAACGTGAAATTTATATTTATCTGAAAAAAGAAGATTGGGTGTTTATTACCCACGGAGGTGGTCCATCAAAAAGTGCCATTTTACTAACTTTAACAGTTATTTTACAATCCATGGTTTTATGGAGTAAATTCATGGTGTTAAAGCATCATTATAAAGAATAAATATTCCTGAATTCAGATTTTATTTTACGTGTGCTCTTCCGATCTATAATTTACTCATGAATATTTCAATGCCACTTTGAACAATACCCAGGCTATTTTCTCTCGTGCTCTGGTGCCACGGCCACCTGCTGAGAAAAGACCCTGGGTACGAGGTCATGTTAACTGATCCGAAACATGCATAATTACAATGGGAATTTAACATATCTAAAATGCGATATATATACAAAATTATTCCAAAATTCTCAGTTTATTAAATTGATGAACAAAAAAGTTATAATAGCTATAATAGCTATAATTAGCTTACAGTAATGCATGTTTATTTCCCAAACCGGTTTGACATATTTTTACAAATGGCCAATCACATGCGAGATTCAAATTCTGCACCTAATCAAGTGTGGAAGTGGGATTTGCAACCGATGTGAGAGTTTAACAGGTTTTTGTCGAGTGTCGAAGTTGGAAGGTCGAGTGTCCAATGTCGAGGGTGAGGGTAAAAAGTCGAGGGTGAGGGTAAAAAGTCGAGGATCATAAAAAAGTCGAGGGTCATAAAAAAGAGTCGAGAGTCGAAATTTACGGGCAAAATAACTTGTTTAATGTTGTGACATGGACTTATCATGTAAATTTTCTAAACCCCTTCACGCTCGCAAGTTAACATGTTTATGTCTAATATGAGAACGGTTTCTTTGCTTTCTTATCAAATTAACGTAACAGCATATATTATTGGGCAGCTGTAATCCTCAAGCCAGTAATGGCAATATATTAAGGCAAAATATATTACCAATAGCAAGTTATGATAAAAAAACTTGTGTGTTTTCTGCTAGATCTGAGCGCGGTGCAGACATGTCACTGTTTCAAGAAACCAATTAACGCTAAGTGATTCAGTAAATATTACTCGTCTCACGGCCAAACATTGGCCAACCTCTCAAGCAAGGGTCTACACACCTGCGGCGGAGACCCTTGCTTGATGCGAGGTTGCCATGCATTGCCCGTGGCCTGTTTGTGAAATTATACTACGTTTAGGAACTCTTTTAAGTTAATATTTATGATAAATGCTCTTTAACTTTGCTTTTAATAAAAAAAACTCCGCCTTTTTATCTAAAAATGCCTTAATCAAAAATGGCCTGGAGATATTACACGCTAGAACCAGCTAGAACACTTGCTGCGTGCGTGAAACTTTTTAATCAGATCCTAGACCGACCCAAACCATAAAGTTAATGAGTTAGTAAGGTTAGTTTCTAGAGGCCAAATTCTCCCTTAATTTATAATTTACATGAGGAGAAAACTTTTTTACTACGAATCGAAGTTCTCTAAAGACCGTTTTAAAAACTCTTATCGTTAGTGGTTGTCTTAGTTGTCGTAAAAATACGACCCTCGACTTCTTTTATCACCCTCGACTTATAACCCTCGACTTTTTACCCTCACCATCGACTTTTTACACTCGACCTCCCACCCTCGACCCTCGACAAAAACCTAAACTCCCAATGTGACCAGAGGCTCTTCCTTCTCGCCTTTCGTTTCTTTCGCCTCGCAAAGAGCCTCTGGAACCAAGGTACTACTAAACTGCCTTTATTGAAAAACTTTGAGTTTGAAATAAAATGATTTCAAATTCTCGCATTCAAATAACTTTGCTTTCTTTTTTATTTAAAAATTTTAATATAATAAAAAAGGGTAATCAATAAAGAAACACTGAAATTATATGCCCTCTTTTTTCATTTAAAATATACGCAACTATCAGCTTTTAAAGCAATTATAGATTGAACAATACATGATTTAAAACAAAATTATACCTTCGTTAAGGTTGGCGCCTTTACTCCCTTCTTTTAGCAATTCTTTCGCCAAAGCTTTTAAATTTGACCAGTCAGTGTTCGCTATTCATGACAGTTCGCCATCTTTTTGAGATCAGTGAGGACTACCACTCACCGAAACACGCACGGTAACCCACGCATCAGTGATGAACTTTAGACTTCGCTAATGCTTTCGTTTCCCTGGGTGTAAATAGCCGGGCGCGGAATTAGTTTCCTCGCCCCAGGCTTACGCCTGGAACGGCGTTCCGCGTCGTTGGCTCGGATATTATTTAAACTATTGGTTATTTGGTCGCAACTCCAACACTTCGCTAAAACGTTTATTTCAAAACTTTATTATTTTTTAAAATATTCAAGGATCAAAGTCTTAACTCTTCACAGAAGTATAAAAATTAATAGAAGTATCAAAAAGAAAGCGTTTTACTGTGTTGACCATAATATATTGTTAAAAAAATGCATTGTTATGGAATAAGAGGCCATACGCTTGCTTGGCTCCAGTCCTATCTTTCTAGCAGGATTCAAATATGCAAGGTAGATCAAACGATGTTCAAAACAAGAACAGTTAAATGTGAAATACCCCAAGGTTCTAATCTTGGTCAATTCTGTTCTTATTATATATAAACGACCTGCCAAATTGCCTGACCTCATCTTCAGCAAGCATGTTTGCCGATGACACAAATATTTCAACCAATGGCAAGACAAATGACGAACTACAAGAACGCATTAACGTGGACTTAGAAAATGTACACCAATGGTTACTTGCAAAAAAACTTACACTTAACAAAGATAAAACTGAATACATGATTATTGGCTCAAGACAACGAATTTCAAACTTTATAACGGACCCTAAAATTGAACTTGGTGAATCAGTCATTAAACGGGTTCACAAATCAAAAACTTTAGGCGTAATTATTGATGAACGTCTTTTATGGAATCATCAAATCCAAAATACTGTCACAAAAGCTTCAAAAGGAATAGGAATGATGCGACGAATATCCCAAATCAACCTTAGTAAAAATATATAATGCCATCGTGTTATCACACTTAATTTGATTATTGTAGCTTGGTTTGAGATAACTGTTGTGATTACCTAAAAAACAGACTTCAGAAATTACAAAACAGAGCGGCCCGAATCATCACTGGTAAAACTTATGAAGTTAGTTCTGAGGATGTTGTAAAAGAATTAGACTGGCAGCCTTTAAACCAACGTTATAAAACTAATAAATCAATTTTTATGCACAGAATACGAAACGAAAATATGCCATCATCAATTTCTAACATGTTCAAAATAAGAATAAATGACAGATATGATTTAAGAAGTAACAATAACAACTATGATCTTGGAAAACCTGAAACAAATTTTATGAAAAAGAGTTTTAGCTGCCTCCCTTTGGAATGACTTATCAATTACAGCAAAAGAAAAAGGCATTAGCCTTAACAAATTTAAATGTATTCTTGACGGCACTTGATTCAATTTGGTAGCTTTGTAAATGTTTAAATAGAAATAGGACATATTCAGAAACAAATGTAGTGCATGCAATTATTAAGTTCGTTAGTTTTCTCTGTTTTTGTGTATATATTTGTGTTATTATATTTATAGCTTGTATAAATACTTGTAATAAACTGCCTCTTGAAAAGCAGGTGCCTATGAGCCCTGAAGAGCTACCGTTTTAAAATATTTTAAAATAATAATAATAATGGAAACTTTATATATACAATTGTAAATCTCACTAATTTAAGGTAACTTACAATTGGCTATTTGAATCACAACTATATGAACTAATAAAAATGATAAGACAGAATACATGAAAATATATAAATATACAAGACAATCAGATATTTCAAATAGTTAACAAGTCCGGACTTTGCCATTCCTTATTTCGGCAGCAAAAAATATAGTATGTACTTCGAATGGCAATAGTCATCATTTTCCTAACACAGTACGTTTGGTAGTTTTTGTCCAGACCAACATTTCCTAACATTTCTAAGAATGTAGAGCATTCTTGCGCAAAAATACCTAGGGAGCTCATAGAAAGATTTATAAAGTTTACTTCGTTAAAATTTTCGTCTAGTTGTTTTACTAGTTCTTTATATTTGGCTTTTTCCGATTAACGTTGTTCTCGAGGTTTGTCTCATAGCCAACAGTGAGCTCGACCACATAAAGAGAGCCATTTGATAACGATAGCAACAAATCCGGGCGATACGTATCACCAGTTATTATTGAAGGACTTTTGAATCCAGGCACATCAGCGTAGAGGGCAGAACCGTTCACAGTTTGCAAGGTATTGGCAAGGAAGTTCAGGATTGAATTGTGTCTCCACGTAAATCGATCGAGATAACACTGACATCCAGCGACCACGTGCAATAATGATTCTGGGCCAAGACAAAAGGAGCATTCTGAACTTGAAGACAATCCCCATCTGCTAAGGTTCTTACGTGTCGGAAGAGAGTTATTGATATAGCGTATGGTAAAGTTATAAATGTTTTTCGGAAGTTTTGATTGAGCAGTAGACCACACTTTGCTAAGATGCGACAAGGAGAACTTTGTTACACTAGAGAAAAAGGATCCCTGACAAGTTAATTGATTTTGGAGTTTATCTTCATGTTCAGAGCGAAAATCTTTAAGCACTTCTTTGGTTGAGTTATAAAAGTCGTATTGGATATTAGTATGAGTATTAGTAGATTTCCACAGTTCGTTGATTGATTGATTTGGAGAAAGTTTTAAAGCTTTTCGAAGAACTGTTTCGCATTGGATAAATTTCACCGATGGAGGATAAATACTTTGACCAAATTTGTTGCGAGTTAGAAAAAGAATCGGCGATAAGAAGCAAACAAGACGGCAAAATATGGCTGAAATCGTGTTTTCGTGGGGGGTAGGTGAAATAAAATGTATTATATTTAAAGAAAACAATGACAATCCTTATGAAATCAACAACATTTATATTAAATTAAGCATAGCTTTTAACCCCATGATAATTTGTTTTAGGAAATAAGAATATTTAATTTCTGCCTGGCATATTAGTTATTTTATGCATAATCAGCAATTTACCTGGGGTGGTGCATGGTCATTTTCTTGTAAAATATTATACTTAGACAAATTTTTCTTCCAATGACCACCCCTAAAAGCAACCCTTCTAAACACTATAAGCACTTCAGAAAGACTATCGCTTTTTGTTTTCTGAAGTTAGAGCTATGTCGACACTGCTGTTTCAGGGCGGGGTCATTTTCAGGACTTTCGTCCCGGATTCAGCTTTTGGCACATATGCCATGTTGACCGCCATGGTCATTTTACCCTAAAACAGTTGAGATTACCTGTGCTAAATGAAATGCATACAAACTCATATACAGGTACTAGACTAAAGGTATATTTGCTCATTTCTATTTTTGTATAAGTTTGCTTTTATAATTGTATTATTTACAACGCCATTTTGGCTTGGTCTGGTCAAAGATATATTTTTGGTTCGAATATAGATCTGGCATTCTTATACGCGAAGTCGACGTATCAAATCAGAAATACAAAGGAGCCAAATCAAAATTAAAATTGAAAAATACAATATTACACATGAAAGGGCCCATTGTGCTCGTACGGATCATACAGGGCTATTTACAGTACGTGAATTTAGGTCACGTAGCAAACAAAAACAAGCCAAGAATGCCAGGAGTATTGTAGGTATATTGCAAACCAATTGCCATTTGTCCTGGGATTAACTACCTTGACTATTGCTATATTAGTAAAAAAAACTATAAACTACCTTGACTTTTGGTAATGTAGTCACAAGAACAACCTTGACTATTGCAGCCTATAGTACAGTAGTCCATGTAGATGAAATTATTTTAGTAATTTTGTTAGTATTTGCATTTCTTAGTATATATCTCCTTGGATGTATAAAAATGTTGTTGTGTTCATCATCTAATGTGTTTTCACATTCCTTTTGAAACTATTTGCTAAAACACCCTCTGGGTATAATAAGCATCTGGACAGCAAGTATACCCGTATTCTTGGGTTTCATATTACATCACAAAATGTGACGGGCGGTCAACTCTAAAACAAAACACAGTTATCAGAGTGAGTCGATTGTTCGTTTTATGTATTAGCTTTGTGTTCAGTGGCAAAATACATGGAATTTCGTATCATTTCCTCACTCCACTACAGCATAAGCATCAATACATTTGAGGTTGACCCCCTGTCAGATTCACTGCATAATGCTGTAGTGAAACTAGGGATGAGCCGATTAATCGGTACGGCCGATAAATCGGCCGATATTTGGCTTTTTCAAAGTAATCGGTAATCGGCCGATTATTTTTTATAATCGGATATTTGCCGATATTTCCAAATTTTTTCGTTTTTTTAAGAAAAATAACTCTATAAATATCTAGTAATCTACACTCCGTCTTGTTTTTTACACTTTTGTTGTGTGTATTTAATCCCATATCCATTAATTTATTTAACTCGTGCAGTGATCGATAACTGTCCAATATGAGTAAATATTTTCCGGAACACACTAAAGCTAGTACGTCAATTTGTGGTGTATACACAAGTATTAAAAGTTTTCAAAAAACCGTTACCGGCGCTTGTACCCCGGTACACAGAAATATCGGCCATAGCCGATTAATTAATTGGCCGATTATTTTTTTATATCGGCTCCAATATATCGGATCGGCGAATCGACTTAAAGAATAGGCAACCCCTGCCGTTAAGCACCCTCAGGGTATAACACCGTCTGGGTATAAGCATCCCCTGGGTATAAGCATCCACTAAGTATAATCTACAGAATTTGCTAAAATTAAGACAAATGCAAAACTCAGAAATGTGTGAAATGACTTTACTTTCTCTTTATATTTTCCATACTAATTTTGCAGTCAATAATGTTTCATTTAACCTGTAACATGAACAGCCCCTACAATATTGGTTAACCCATTTAGCTACAATGTGCCCCAGTGCGCCCTACTTTTTTGACCTGTCCAACGCCAGACGATTTTATTCGTCAATGGGGAAGCTTTGCAACTTAATGACTAGGGAAAAGTAATCTTTCAAAAATGTGTTCAAATAATGCTGGAAATGTCATTTCAGAAACCCAAATTTTAAGACATTGTGGGAAGGGTGTATGATGCTGGAACTCCAAGCTGCCCCCTCCTAGGAGAGCCAAGTCTCATGCACGATATGCAGTCAACCTCGACAGTTATGACAATGTCATCTGCTGAAGCTGAGGACGGGACACAGTAATTGAAATATTATACAATTGCAAGAGCATATGCAGTTGCAGAGAGTTTTGTAGGTCAGCCATGCATACTAGAAGTTATGTCACCTACCGACAATTTTTCAATGTAGGAGGCAGCAAGACATTGAGAATTTTTTGTAGATTCTTAGCCAATCACCACGGAGATTGCATATGCATTGTACAATAATATCTCCTCTTATTACTATTAAAGTTAGCCTGCGTGTCTTCTTATTACTATTAAAGTTAACCAGCATGGCAGGCTCTCTGGGTTTGGAGGAGGGTTTTGGGAGTTAAAGTTTACCAGGCTAGCCACATGTACGCATTGCGTACCTATTTTTTGGTTATATTATGAAATACATATAAAACATTTATTATGTGTGACCCATACAGTTGTAGAAACACTTGTAGTAGTTTGGGAGAACTCGAATAACGTGGAAAAACTCGCCCTAAGCCTTAGGTCTCGTTTTCCCACACATTATATCCAGGCATTATTCTATGTTTGTAGTAATAAGGCTTTTCAAAAAGCAATTGAAATTTTTAATAACAGCAAACCTGTAGACGCTCAGAAATACCAGGATTGTATGTGATAAACCCTTTTTTCTTATTATGAAATGTTACTCGCCCCAGGTTTCGAAGTTCAGCAGCGCAAATTATTAAGTACGGTTCATGAAAAGCACGCCTGTCTAAATCAAAATTGGAAGTACGCCTATTTTACTCGAGTAAAATATGAATTAAGTTCGGCTCATGAAAAGCACGGCGTCTAAACCGGGCCTAATACACCAGATAAAACTGCGGCTTCATGTACTAGCTGTTCATCATTCACAGGCAAACCTTGTAATATGATGGGTTGATAAAATTAAATAACTTAAATACATATGTCATAATCACAACTCTCAATTAAGACATCATGAGCACAAATACTGCATACAAAAATGATAGTGTATGTCAGACCGGTCACCATGATTTCTTCGTAAAAATGCATGCATGCATTGTACTCATTATGCCGGTTTCAGTTCCCTTATCGATTCTTATCATGTTTGAAATTATCTTGGTCTCCATAAGGTACTCTAAATACCACGACCGTCCTATTAATCTTGGATCTTAATTGGACACCCATACTCTTAACCATGCACAGATTCTTGCGACTTGCAGTGTATATGCGTCCATACACAGCTAAAGGAAAGATAGAGTTTTGATAGCCCATAAGCTTGTCGTAGCCGTCCATTGAGTGAACCCAGTTTGGACCTTTAGTACCTTTTGAAGTAAAATTACCTTTCTTTCGCTGTTTATTAATGCCAACCGGGCCACAGGCCTTTAAACCCTTCTGGGTCAACGTCGGCCATCACGTCATACACAGCATCACGAGAAACAAGTAAATTTGTGCCCCTGACTTATTTTTTTGTGCATTGCACGATAGCCTAATAGCTTGCCAGGATTTTCAAATTTCTTGTACCGCTTCTCTCACATCACCAACTCGTACGTTACGATCCAGTTATAGTATATATCAAAATAACGCAAACGCCTGTCTATAATTATAATGTGCGTATGCTCCATTCATAGCTCAAAAAATCTCGTACAAAATCCAAAATTTCTTTTCTGGTCTGTTATGTTTATATTATAACCTCGAATCGAACACACGCACGCACTTGTGTGCTAATAATGTAATGTGATATTAAGAAATAACTATTATATACAAGCATAAGGTAATTAGTTTATCATCGATTTCTTAATTGCTACAACGCGGAAGGGCTCAGGGTCAAATGGTTTGGACAGTTTATTCAATTTCGGTTGTCGTAGGAGGACATGTGTCACAGAGGGTGATGTTGTTTGGCTTGGCACGACTTCGTTTGTCGCTGTATGATTTCATGGTTGATTTGTTCTTTTCGTCTCGACTACGTATCTCCTCATCTTTCTCGGAGTTGCTTGGTGTTGATGGGGAATCTGGAAGGTACGTTTTTAGCTTTCGGTTATTTAGTGGATACGGAGATGGTGCTATGTGGTGTGGCACAATACTGGCGCAGGAAGTTATACATGGCTTGTTTCCAGTTCCGACCTTCAACTGTGGCAGCTCGAATTGCTTTCTCAATAGTTTTCATGAAGCGTTCAGCTTCGCCGTTGGCTCTTGGCCAGTATGGGGTTATCTTACGGTGCTTAAAACCGAGGTGGTTGGCAAAGTTCTCAAACTCTTCACCATTAAATGGAGGGCCATTATCTGACTTGAGAATCTCAGGGATGCCTTGTCTGGAGAATATGGCATCAAGCTTTGGAATTGCGGATGTGGTGGTGAGAATTTCGACTTCCGGGTATCGACTGTATTCATCAATCACGACTATCAGGTATTCGCCGGTGGAAAATGGTCCAACGAAATCAACTGCCACATTGGTCCAAGCTTTCTCTGGGAGCGGGGAGAGTTTCAGTGGTTCTGCTTGGAGGTGAAGACGTTCCTTGGGTAGAGGCTTGAAAGGGCAAACACATCTTGACGTTGGCTTCAACAATTTTGTCAATGTCTGGAAACCAGACTTTTTCGCATAGGAGTTGCTTTGTTTTAACAATGCCTTGATGGCCAAGGTGGGCTAACTCGATGGCTCGATTGTGCAGAGACTGTGGGAGAACAATACGGTTTCCACGGAGGATAACTTCGTCACAGACCATCAATTCGTCTTGGAAACGGCGGTAGCGTTCGACAGTTGGATCGGTCCAGTTGAGGGAAATCGCTGTGACTACTTTTTGGAGGAGAGGGTCCAGCTTGGTTTCAAGTTTGACTTCTTCACGAGTCATGGCTTTGGGAATGGCGTTCGAACAAACATAATTTGCGTAAAGTTCAGCTAAGTTCTCAGTTTCGTTTATGAAATTTACTGGTTTGGGATGGCGGCTCATGAAGTCAGCGGGGTTGTCTTTCCAAGGGCGATATTGTAACTGGCAATTGTAAGGCATGAGGCGGAGTTTCCATCGGTCCATGCGCGGTGTTGCAGGTTTCTGGGTCTTGAAGATGCCGAGAAGAGGCTTATGATCCGTGATGATCTGAAAATGTGAGCCGTAGACGTAAAGATGAAAGTGTTCAACTCCCCCAAACGACGGCTAACATTTCGCGTTACGTCTGCGAGTAACGACTTTCGACGTCAGATAAAGCGCGACTGGCGTAGCTGATGACTTTTCCAGCTTGAACGAGAAGGGCAGCGAGACCGACAGGTCTGGCATCAACGATGATTTCGGTTGACTTGTTTTGATCAAAGTAGGACATTATGTTCTGTCCCATTAGTGCAGCTTTCAGGTTGTTGAGGGACTTTTGTTCGTCGGTCATCCATTTCCACTCGGCGTCAGTTCGAGTGAGAGCACGAAGTGGAGCAGTGATGGTAGAGTAATTGGGGATGAATCGTATTGGGACAAACCAAGCAGAGACTTAACTTCGCTGACGTTTTGAGGAGCGCGGGCTTGTTGGATGGAGTCGATTTTCGCAGGATCGGCTTGGACTCCTTTGGCGCTGAAGATATGACCATAGAAACACACTTGGGAATGAGAGAAGTGGCATTTGTCCTTGTTTAAGCGCACGTTGTAATCTGAGAGGCATTGAAGGACAGCTTGGAGGTTAAGATCATGTTCGAGTTGGTCTTTTCCGTACACAATAATATCATCAGAGATATTCTTGCATCCAGGTAGTCCAGCAAGCAGTTCAGCGGTGGTGTTCTGGAATATCTTGGATGCACCGTTGATACCAAACATCAGGCGCCTGTATCGACGTAGCCCAATAAATACACGCAACAACTAATCGTGAGATTGATCTAGGAAGACTCCTCGGCTGAATTGTTAGCCAAATACATTCAAATTTACTAGATGATAAGTCACGTCGAATTCGATATGGCAGATTTCGGTGAACATAAACAGCAACTCCACCTCCTTTTTCCCCCGTTCTGTCGCATCGGATAATGTCATAATCACATAGAGCAATTGCTTCCTTAGGAATTGCTTCAGACAGCCACGATTCAGCAATGCATATGATTTGAAATTCATGTTGATCATTAATACAATGAAGTTCGTCACCTTTTCCCGCAACAGATCGAGCATTTAACACCAGAAAGTTTGGTAAATCGTAAGTCTTACCACAATTTAATAATTTTGGTATTACACAGTTTGAAGGATTGTGAAAGCGACGATTCCTATGATCAAGAAGTCTAGTATTTCGAGACGTAATTGTCACTGCTATACAATGTTTATTCTTTCCAGATCTTTTCCCTCTATATTTCTTTCGAATACCAAGATAACCAATTCTCTGCCAGATATCATTGTTAAAACATTGGTAGTTTTTAAATTTTAACAAGAAAGTGCCAGAATATTTCATTCAAAGCCTTCAAATTATTTCAAAAATATGGAGAGCTCTAAATTGCCGTGGCAGCCATGACGGCGCCCGCCGCAACTCAATAGGTTGAGTTGTTGAGCGGTAGTGCAACTGAGAAGATTGCCACTGTTACCTTTTATGACGTGGAACGTAGCATTAACGGTTGTGGACTTATAACGAACAGAGGTGGACCAACTTCCGGGTAAAGGTAAAGGAGTGGTGGAGCCGTAGGAGTATATTTTGGTGGTGGGAGGGTTTAACATGGCAGAGAGGTGTGTGTTAGGTCGCTTCATCAAGCAGGTTTGCAGAAGCACCAGAATCGACAAGTACAAAGATGGGCTGGCCACCAATGTTAACGATGCAAGATGGAGCCGGGGCGGAGGGGCGCACTGGATGGCGAGGAGGCGGTGAGGACAGTCTGCTCGGAGTGGATAACAAAAGTATAGGCAGGGTCTTGCTCAGAATCATCAGTATTTGTTGGACAAAACGAAGGCGCTGCTGGGATCTGGAGGGACAAACTTTGGCAAAATGTCCATTTTTGCCACAAGAACGACACGTTTTCCCGTTGGCAGGGCAGGAAATACCATGAGGAAACGGTCCGCCGCAATTTCGACAGGGAGAATGAGTGTGTGTTCGTTGATTGTTGGGAGTGTGGGGCGGAGCATGCTGGTCCGGGTGGACAGGATATGGTTTGCTACGTGGGGGAAGGGCATTGACGCTTTGGTCAGTACTGGTAGGTTGAATGTCTCTGGCTTGTCGATCAGTGATCTCAGCTACACGACCGGCTTCGAGAAGGGCTGTAAGACTGAGGTCCTCGCGAAGGGCACGTAGTCTAAGCTTGTGAGAGGTACAGCTGAAGACAATTTGTGTGCGAATTTCTTTGTCAACGTCAGCAAAACCGCAGTGTTTGGCAAGCTGTCTAAGCCGGGTATGGTACGAAGCTAGGTTTTCATTCGAGCGCTGTTTCGCCTGACGAAATTGATATTCCTCGTAGACCATGTTGACTTTCGGAATGAAATACGTGTTTAAACATTCCACGGCTTTTTTATAATCTTTGTCTCCACCCGTGCCGGGTAGTGTTTCAAAAATATTGTCGACATCTGGGCCAGCGTAGTGTAATAACAACGCTCGTTTCTGGGTAGCATCGGTTATATTCATGCCAACAATTAAGCGTTCAAAGTGAGTAACCCTTTTGGTCCAACGTGGACCAGCATGAGAGTCAAGGTGAACGTCAAACGGGGGGAAAACGGGTATAGTGATGTAGCCATAGGACTGAATGTTGTGGCGCGGCGCTGTTGATTCGTGCTTGACGTTGATTGCAATGTCTGTCGTGGAATTTGCCGTGATTTCCATGCGTCGAAGGACTGTTCAGCAGATATCTGGATTACAGAAGTGGTGTATACGTACGCAGTAAAGAAGCAATGGATTCGTAAACTTCGTTTTTTGTTTAGGTATCCTCGTCGCCAGATGTTGTGTTTATATTATAACCTCGAATCGAACACACGCACGCACTTGTGTGCTATAATGTAATGTGATATTAAGAAATAACTATATATTATATACAAGCATAAGGTAATTTATAGTTTGAGATGCAATACGATACTGTATCTAAGGACACTATATTACATGGTCATTCCTTGACATACATTTCTGTAAGTCTGTTTTGAGTTGAATATCTTCTTTCCAACTATCACGGTCCGCCGTGGCGCACATTATGGGGGGGGGGGGATGCGAAACCCCTCTTAGCGTCCGAATGTCACTAAAAGTCGGTCCCATTCTTCCTTGATACTGTGCGAAAACTCTGTCCCAAAATTCGGGTATAAGAATTAATATTTACTTCTGTCCGACTCCGTGAATTGGGACCGACAACACAAGAGCTGGTTGGTAAGATGTTATGAACAAAGGACACGCGTTCAGCTATTCATGCATGGCCGAAAGGAAATACAAATACATTTCCTGTATGTCATGTGTATTGGATTACATAAAATCGGCCTGAGGAACTTTTAATGTATCGCGTTACATTACATAAAATGCGCTATTCCGCATTAGGGACCGGTCATAAAGTAACTGCTAGGGTGGGCCGGAAGAAATAAGGATGGGCCATGAAATTATTTTCATCAGTTTGGGTGGGCCATGAATTTGTTTTTGTGCAAATGGATGGGCCATGAAACACATATAGCCTGTTTGCACTCAATACATACTACAACTACTACACAACATTCCTATTAAAATAATCAACATTCTATAGAACAAAATAATAGAAACATAATCGTATTATTATTATAATTTATTATATAAACATAAGTGTTATATAGAGTTTTTGGCCACTGAGAAAAATCGTATTTAAACACACGTAAAAAATACGATATTTCTACGTGTGAAAATATCATTTGTTGTAAAACGTATTGCCACGGACGTTTTTTTGTTTTTCACTTAATTTTTTTTATATAATAAACAGAAAAATACATGGGTGCTTGGAAATACCAGATTTATTTCTCGTGTTGAACATGATATCTCACTCGTTCGCTGCGCTCACTCGTGAGATATCATGTTCAACACTCGAAATAAATCCGGTATTTCCGCGCATCCATGTATTATTCTCTATATCATTAATATTTTGTAAGTCACATCTACAGGCATTGATTTTTAAATATCCACACCACCCATCCTCACAATCAGATTCTGATGACATAGAGTCAGACTGAGAAGATGATGTTTCCAATTGTTTTTTTAACAAAAAAATCAAGTGTACATTGTTTTTTCCCCACAACTGTTGTTTTTCACTTTCTTTTGACTTGTTACTTGTTTTTTCTTCTTCAATGAAGTTACAATTTCATTTACTTGTTCTACAGCATCATCTTCAAAATAATTCTTGGCAATTAAAGTTTTTAATGCTGTCATATGGTACCTTGGTTTAAGTTGTTTAATAGGCTCAAGCACACACATCTACTTGAGATTTTTTCAGCACCATTCTCCAGAGACTCGTACTTGATTCTGCCACTTGTAATAATCTTTGTGACATCACACGCTCTTGCGTTTTCTCTTGCATTATTTCTCTCAGACTCTCATCTCTGCATCACTTTTGGAGGAAATTTTCCGATCCTACAGTTAATAAATTACAATTAGTAATGATTGTTGTGTGACTGTTGTCCATCCAATTTGTTGTCGTAAAATTTGAGTTCATTGGCTTTCCAGGATTTGGAATCCACAAATCTTTGGCTGCTGTTGGCCACTTGGCCCTACGGGTTTTCCAAAATTATCTTTGTTTTTAATATCCGCCAGGCAAAACATGTTAAAATATATATACTTACAAGTTGTAACATATTTGTGGGAAACACTCGACATTGGTGTAGTACCCTGGCTTGCCATGTCTTTATCCTGTACTCCATGTTTGGTCTTCGAACTCAAAATTTCTATTGCAGAATGCAGATAGAAATCGTTTTCGATGACACTGATGACCTGACTTGTCATACAGCACAACTTCTTTCAAAACATCAATAATTTCCTCTGGCTGCATTTCCAAGAGTGCTTTAGATCATCGTACCCAAGCTCCATTAACTTGTTGACATAATGTGAAAGGTTGTTTTTCTCAAGAAATGTTTAAATTTTATCCGCCATGTTGTTTCAAAACCGTGAGCCAGCATGCCCCAAGTACAGCTTTTACACGTAACTACTTCGTGTAGCGTTACATAAAGTGGCACCTAATCCTATCAATGTACATTCTAATGTTTATGCGTTTTATTCATGTTCACGATGATGCAAAAAAATGAAAAATCCAATAGAATTCGCACTGATATCCGAGAAAACTCCAGTTTGTCAACGAATGTTGTTGGCTCACTACAAAATTGTAAGCTGAGTGCTGTGGAGGATTTACTAACTTCAAAGATCGAAGCAATAGACGAGCACAAATGCTGAAAAATGCACGTCATGATCAGAGACATACTCATCGAAACAATCTTCGAGGATTGAGGGCAGTATCACAAGAACTTCTTTGTATTATTTTAAAATATTAATATTAATATAACGAGAGATATCAAATAATGATTCTTCAATAGTTTCAAATCACATCTACTTGGTGTGTAAACTACTAAATATGTAACCAATTAATTTTTTCTATAAAGTTATGACAAAGTGACTCAGTGCATGGTTTGATCAAAGTGACTGTTTTACTGTACATATTCATGTATAGCAGGATGGGCCATGAAATTTTTCCAATGACCTGCGATGGGCTTTGAAATTTTTTCTTGGTTCTCAGGATGGGCCACCGGTTTTTTTTTGGAAAACCTATTTTTCCCTCCGGCCCACCCTAGCAGTTACTTTATGGCCGGTCCCTTAGCAAGTAGCAACTTCCTACGGAGACGGGAGACCACGTTGGTGCCTGGCGTTACTATTTTTGAAAAGAAACTGTTAAAAAGAACAACAGGTTTAGTTTGTATTCTTTTAATTTTATTCGTCGAGTCAACATACAGTATTTAATTATATATCAATAAGAGAATAGACAATATAACATAACATTAGACTAAAACAGAACCGTTTGCCGTTACGTCAAGTCCCTTGCCAAATGCTTTTAGTCAATTAGAGAAATCTCTGAGTGAACCTGTTACCGACGTTTCAGCCAGCTGTCATGACCTTGATACACCTGATGACACAAATGATTCACCTAATAACGTGAGCATGGTAGGTATTACATTAATTGCCAACTTGGCAATTTTAAATTTAATTTCTAAATTGTATTCTATACAGCTCAGTTATTAAAACTTTGCAGGATTTAATGTGTATAAGATCATTGTGGAAAGACGAAGAATATAATGTTGAATCACCTGGGAAACGTATCCGAAGAGATAACACGTTTGTCATTAGTACCACTATCACCACTGACATTGACAATGTGGAGTTTAGAGGAAAGAGGAAAAATACGGGTACAGTACATCTACTATCAAGTCTATCATGCTGTCTAAGCCTGTCTTTATTATATAACAATTAACAAACACCAATAGTGCAAATTTTAGCGGATAGTAAAATAACGTGAACATTGTTCTTTTGCAGGCAGATATTGAAGTTTCGGCTTCAGATGACGAACTCGTTTCCAACGATGAATTTGGTTCCAGTGAAGAATTTGGTCCCAATGATGCTGATGAAAATTCTGAATTGTCAGAAACGGTTAATACAGATGCGAAAACCGTCACATGGATCGAATGCTTTGGAAGGCTTAGTCATCTTCGTTGTAACTTGATGGAGTGCCAAGAATTAATCTCCAAAGTCGGAAAATTAGATGCACCCCAGCCAGAAAATCTTCTAGGAGAGCTTCTCGACGTAGTTGAACGTCTCAACAGACAGTCGTCATCCTTGTTATCCGATACCAACCGAGCACTTGCACACATCAAATCTCAGCAAACTCAAGTTTCTGTATTCCCGTCTACTGAATTTATCCCTATTGTTCGTGATCCAGGTTGCAGAAGGAAGATATTAACGGACGAAGACAGAGTATACATGATTGAACAAGGTCCATTTCAGCCAAAACTTACGAGATACCCCAGAAACCGTGACATTCCTCCTCCAAAACACTGTCAATTTTCCTCAGAATGGTTTAACACGTATCCACATCTAGAGTACTCTATCAGCAAAGATGCTGCTTTTTGCTTTGTATGCCAGTTATTTCCACCTCTGCCTGACTGTCGCAAGGCTGACGAGTCCTTTGCTGCGTGGGCATTGAACGGCGTTCGAGCTTGGCACAAAATGGAAAGCCGTGGAAAAAGCACACCAGGGAAATTGGCTACCCATTTTACCAGCTCAATCCATCGAGAGGCTCTTAGAGCACTGCTTGCCTTCCAGAATAAATCTGTCCACGTCAACGTCTTACTTGATAAAGATCACAGAAATGCACTGATTGAAGAAGAGGCTGAAACTCAACGCAACCGTGAAGCCATAAAAGCACTGTTGGACGTGACAAGAACTCTTGCACGCCAAGCAATATCGTTCCGTGGATCTTCGTCTGAAAAAGAGGGCAATGGAAATTTCCGACAAGTTGTTGCTTTGGTGGCCAGGCACTCCCCTGCACTCCACTCCAGAGATGGTTGGATGACGCTCCAACGCGCCCGCACAGAGTCGATTATCTCAGCTCCAGATCACAAAACGAGTTTCTTACCTTGCTGACAGAAGATGTTTCAAACAGAGTCATTGCTCAAATCCACCATGCTAAAATGTTCTCTGTTATCGCTGATACAACTCCCAGGGGCGCACATTCGCAAAAAAATTGGGGGGGTGTTCTATGTGCTGGGACCGACTTTTGTAGTATTTGTGTTTGGTAAGAAAAGCCAACTATTTAAAGCGCATAGACGGTAAGACGGGGATAGTATTCCAAAAGTTTAAATAAACGTTCAGTTTTTCAGAACTTTTGCAGTGGTCTAAACTTTCGGATGGGGGGCAGGGGCAAAATTTTTATGGATTTCGAATGGGAGCGCCGTAGGCGCGAGGAAAATTTTGAATTTCTAGATTCATTAGAACGCTATTTCACGTATTTTAGGACGAGGTTTGAAGAAAAGTTACAACCACAAAAAGGCATTTCTAAGTCGCCTAATGTTGTTAGATCGAAAAAATATTTATGTAAAACATAGTATTTATAATACTTGTATCTCTTTTACATAGTTTATTTCTAATATCAACTGCACGCCACAAAATACTAATCCTAATGATTCCATGTGCTCTCCGGTCACATGACTATATCTGTCACTCAAGTCTATGACATTACTACACCATTCCCTTTGTTTTAACAAAACATAAATGTTTTAACTGTTCGAATATAAATTGTGTCCATATCACAAATTAATACTAATTTATCTATAGTTATTACTTTAATAAAAGTCACGTAACAATGTTAGACGGTAATGTTTGTCCGTATCTTTCGGGTTGCTTTCTTACTCTTGTGGACCGTCGTGGGTGCATATTCATACCGTTACCACGATTGTTGTTATTACGGTCGTTCATGTTAAACTGTATTGTTTCCTCTGGAGTACGCTGATTGTTACTCTCTGTACTAAAAGAAAACTCGGGTTTGATTCCCAGTGACTTTAAGTACTGCTTATATTCATCTCCATTAAACGGTGGGCCATTGTCTGACTTTAAGACTTCTGGGATGCCATGCACAGCAAATATTTTATCAAGCTTCGGTATCACTACTGAAGCTTTTGTAGAACGGACGATTTCCACGTCTGGAAATCTTGAGTACCGGTCAATCACCACCAGTAGGTAGTCATTCGATGGCAGAGGGCCATAGAAGTCGACATGTAAAACTCTCCAGGGGTGTTTTGGCATATTTGTTGTTGCTATTGGCTCAGGTGCATTCGCTCGCCCAACTGCTTGACATGCAACACAGCGTTCTATTGTGTTTTTCACCATGGTGTCCATCTGGGGAAACCATATCTTTTCTCTAACAAGACTTTTGGTCTTTTCAACTCCAAGATGTGCTTCGTGAGCTATGTCTATCGCTCTTTGTTGTAGAGATTTTGGAATTACAATTCTGGTTCCTCTAAGAATTACTCCATGGGACGTGACAGTCAATTCATCCTTTATCGATTTAAAGGATTGTACTACAGGTGAGTCCCATCGCTTGAGTCGTATAGCTGCACGGAGACCTTTTAATGTGCTGTCCGAATTGGTCGCTTTTATTATTTCATCCAGAGTCATGGCTCTGGGGACCGCATTATGCACAATGAAGTTAATATATTCCTCGGTCATTTTCTCTTGCTTTCGTGAATTGGGGTTGATTGGATGTCTCGATAAATAGTCGGCTGGATTATTTGCGCCTGACTTATAAACAATTTTAAACGAGTATGGCTGAAGTCGAAGGATCCAGCGCTCGATTCTTGCTGAAGCTTTCGCCTTTCGACTTCCATAAATCACTTCTAACGGTTTGTGATCTGTAACTAGAGTGAATTGGCTACCATATAAAAACAAATGAAAATGTTCAACAGACCAAACTATTGCTAAAGCTTCCTTTTCTGTTTATGAATAACGTGTTTCTGTGTCTGTTAGGGATCTGCTTGCGTATGCAACAATTTTAGGATCATTCGTAGCTGGTTCCTGTTGTGATAGAATTGCTGAGATGCCCACAGGACTAGCATCTACAATGACCAGTGTCTCTTTGTCTTTAGCAAAGTATGACATACATGGTGCTGATGCTAAGGTTGCTTTCAATTTATCAAAACATGCTTGGTGTTTTGGCAACCATGTAAATCGTGCATTCTTTTTCGTTAGTTCTCTAAGTGGGGCAGTTAAAGTTGCAAAGTCACGAATATATTTGCTACTGTAGTTAGCCATGCCTAATAAACTACGCACTTCAGAAACACTAGAAGGCTGGGGAGCATTGAGTAAGTCGTTTACCCGTTTCGGGTCAGGTCGTGTGCCTTCTCTGGAAAATATCTGTCCGAAAAATTCCAGCTTATCTTCGAGGAATGTACACTTTCCTCGGTTTAACTTTAGACCAGAATTAGATAAGCGGGCAAGGCATTTATCTAAATTTTGATCATGTTCAGCTCGTGTTTTTCCGAACACGATTATATCGTCTGCGATATTTTTTACTCCATTTAGTCCCTGTAGCTTTGTTTGAAGGACATGTTGAAAGATCTCAGCGGACGCATTAGTCCCATAGTTCAAACGCTTGTAACGATATAATCCTACATGAGTACTGAACGTGGTAATAAATCTGCTTTCTTGATCTAGCACTAGTTGATGGTAAGCTTGAGATAGATCAAGTTTAGTGAAATATTGTGCCCCGTTGAGTGCAAAACTAACATCGTTCACGGTAGGAATGGGGTGTCGTACCCGGCGTATGGCTTCATTCGCTTGCCGCATATCTACGCATATTCTGACTCCCCCATCTTTCTTAGGAACTACGACTATGGGTGATACCCATGGTGTTGCCTCATTCTCAGGCACCCTTTCAATTACGTCTTCCTTCTCAAGTGCTTTTAAGGCGTCTTCTACCTTTTTACGAATGTGATAAGGAATTCGACGTTGAGGTTGGGCTTTTGGTATTTGGTCTTTATCTATGTCTAATTTTACTGTCTCACCTTTTAATTTGCCCAGTCCGTGAAATACTTTAGTATGTTTTCCAATGATTTTGTCCAGGTTGTCATCTTTCGTTGTGACATGATTTAGATGTAAAGTTATAAGTCCAAGGTCTTGAGCTGTAGCCAGAGACAAAAGATTTCCACTATTTTGGCCTTTTACTACATAGAACATGGCCACAGATAACCGCTTGCGTGTTTCCACAACTGCCTCGAATTTTCCAAGGAATTTTACAGGTTGTGTTGTATTATACGGAAATGCTTTAGTATTTGTCTGCTTTAACTTAACACCGTCCATTTTCGAAAATGTTTGTTCATCGATGACATTAATTGTTGCCCCCGTATCAAGTGTCATCATAAAAGACGCTCCGCCCACTTTGACCTTGACTTTAGCGGTATTTGCTTGATCTTTGTTTACCGTATATAAATAATCCTCATCAGAATTGTCCGTTTCGTCGTGGTTTAAAGGATTTAGAGCTTTTCCCCGACCTTTGTGTTGTTTTCTAGTATTCTGTTTCGGTGCTTTCGGCTTACTTTTGCATACCCTAGCAAAATGATTTACTTTGCCACATATAATGGCATGTCTGACCCTTCGCAGGGCATTGTCCTACGTGCGGATATTCACGCCCGCAATAGCGACATGTTTTCGCTTCGGTTTTCGCTGATTTCCCATCGAGTTTGTTTGTATATATGGCATGTCTGACCCTTCGCAGGGCATTGTCCTACGTGCGGATATTCACGCCCGCAATAGCGACATGTTTTCGCTTCGGTTTTCGCTGATTTCCCATCGAGTTTGTTTGTATATACCTCGGTTGACTCTTTTGACTCAATGTCCTTAATCTGATAGGAACTTTGCTCATCTCTTCGCCCTTCTAATAACATGCCTTTCAAGTCGAATTTCGGGTCTCTCAACGCGTGTTTACGAATCTTTGAGGATGTGCCGCCAATGATAATTTGTTGTTCGATTTCGAACTCTACGTCGTTGAATTCGCAAGTTGCAGCCATTGTCCGCAATCGCGTGTGATATTCATCAAGGGTCTCATCAGTTTTTTGCATAGCTTGACGAAAAAGATACACTTCATATCTTCTGTTTTTCTGTGGATCGAAGTATTCCTTTAGTTTGGCTTTGGCGACTTCGTAATTATCATCGTTACCCGTGTCCACTAATTGTTTAAATATTTCTCTCACACGAGGTCCTGCTTGATATAATAACAGCGCTCGTTTACGTTTAGCGTCAGTGATCCCACTGGCTATAATGAACATTTCAAAATCTGCTTGCCAGTTATTCCATCTAGTAGCGAGGCTTGCTCCTACTTTGGCATCGGGACGAAATTCAGGCATAGGCTGTATTGTGACCGATTGTGCCATTTGTACAACTTGTACCGCTTGTTGTGCTGGCTGTGGCGTTTCTTCATCTGCCATATTGTTCACTTTATATCCTCGTCGCCAGTATAATATTTGTATTCTCTTTATAAAAAACTGCAACAGGAGGC